>JBBPQE010000314.1:0-27121 GCA_038092335.1 Boletus vinaceobasis | reverse complement strand
ATGTGCCAAACCCCCTAGGTTTATGAGGGGTTTACAATCAAATATTCAACTTTTGCTAATGGGACAGCATATAAGGGTCTTAAAAGGGTCTTATAAGAATTTCGTGGTTCCCGTGATGCTGCCCGCACTTCTTCGTCTCTATATCGATCTGTCCGTCTCAGGTCTTGACCTGTGCTCTCTCTCCCTTTTCGGTCATGCTTATAGTCAGTCCCAACTCGACATGCGACGTCTGTATGGAGAGCTATATGGATGGGGCATGTATGCCTCATGCCATCACTTGTGGTCACATCTTCTGTCGGGCGTACGTATCCAGACACATCACATCCTCTACGATCACCTGAAGAATAAATACCATGTAGATGTCTCTATTCGATACGACCTCAATGTCCCCTCTGTCGCAACGATTTCTCGCCCTGGGATATCCAAAAACTGCACGTGGACACGGCGGACGACGCGCCCAGTTCGACGACGGTCGTGCCGCAGGTCGATCGACAACTTCAGCGCCTTTTGGACGATATCGCAAAGACTGCGAACGGGGGGGCGACCGTCGAGGAGATGCAGAGGGTGATGGAACGGTGTATTGGGTATCATGGTGCGCCCTTGGATAGCTCGGTGCGTGATCAGTGAGCCGAGGTCTGCTCGCAAACACGATTGACTGGTTTTCTTTTTCTTTTTTTTTCAGTATACCCCTCTCGGGGTTAGTTACCTCCTGTTGTCCACCTTGCTGGAAGCACAGAAAAAGTTGCTCTTGCAAGCGGATCAGCTATCTGAACTCGCCGCTGCGAGAGACCATATCCGCGACCATCTCACCTGGGAACTCGAAGCCGCGCAACGCAGGAACAAGGAACTAGACGACACGCGGCGCGACGAAAAAGAGACCGCGCTGAGAAACGCAGAAAACGCACAAATACAATACGATCAGATGGACGCCCGCTGGAGATGGTCCGTAACCAGCGCAGACTGCTTTTTGTTGTTTCACGAGACTGACGTACTTGTAGCAAGGTAAGGTCGCTGTTGAACGCGTGCGTGCGTGTTTGCGCGTTTGACGTGCCGGGTTTAGGTGGAATCGATGGAGCAGGAATACCAGTCTTTGCTTGAAGGACTGGATCGATTGCGTCTCGCAACCTGGAAGGCTGTGCATGGCGAGGCAACCTCCATTTTCGACCGCAGCGACACTGCGATTCCATACGTCGGCGGTGTCGGACTTTTGAGCTCTGAAATAATCACACACGTCCCTACTTCCTCCTGGCGCCGTACAGTCACGAGTGGTTCTTCAGATGTGGTGGGCGCACAGCTCGACGCGGTCGAGCCGTCTGGATTCCGAGTGTACGCCATCCTACCTCGCCTGCTGTCGCGCTGAATCCTTTGGTTCGAAGCTGAATGTGCCGCAACAGAACATCATACTTCATCCTCGTTTTCATGGCCATCGCAGTGTCAGTCGGTTGTATTTTATATCTACGTGCCCTTACTGTACGTTTACAAGTGTGCATGGAATGACAGAGAGTTGGTGAGGGATTGTATCGTTCCCTGTCCTCTTCTTTATTACAAACTGGAGGTGCCTCAATGTGATTTTGGCTCCGATTGCGTGGCCTGCAGGAGTCACACAACATTACACTGATCACATTCAATCCTCTTTGAAACGCAGTCATTGAAATGGTGACTCGGTGAAAATAATCGGAAATGAAAGTTTCAACTAAACATGTATGCTAATACGTAGATGTACAAGCAGTAAACAAAGGAGACATCAACCACCAACGTCGGGTATAGCACTGCATTTCAAAGCCACCGCTCACGCAAAAAATCCTTCGAAACTAAACTGCCGCGGCGTCTTACCCTCGCGCACCCACCCAGTGTAATCCGCCGTCAACAAAGCAGCCCTCAAGAACAGCGATCCATCCAGCAACGCCGCGTCCTCCAACTCCGTGCCCTTGAAATAGCCTGCGGGACGCGTACCATACAAGGTGTCAAAGTGTGCAAAAGCACGTTGAATTTTGACGAGATGGTCCATGGGATGCGTGATAGCTGATTGTAAGATTGGTAGGAATGGGTTCGGGGTTGGGGTCGTTTCTGTGGTGAGGGGGGTCCTTGGTGCGGGGGTTGTAGCGACCGAGGGCTCTACCGACGTGGTTGTCATGAAAGACTTGATGTCCAAGGCGGGTCGACCGCGCATGATCCAGAATGAAAGCACCGTAGAGAGATAGCCACGCAAGAGAAGGACTTGGGATCGCGGGGAGAGATAGACGAGCAGTGAAGGGAGAAAGAGGCTCGAGGTCACCATATGCATCCTACCCAACACACGAATCAGTCGAACTTGCCCACCATCAATGTGTAAAAAAAGCAATCACGCACAGGAAGAAATCAGATCGGTGGCCATTTGGCGTTAAGCCTCCAACTCCATAAATCAAGGAACATAACCAGACGAGCTCTTCTATCTTACGCTCGGCTTCACCTGGCTGGTTTAGATCAAGGGTCCATTGCTCGGCATGTTCCCTGATCGTGGGGAAATATTCAGTGAGTATTTCTTTGAATTGTTTGACGTAGTCCGCAGATGCCTTGCGATCCAATCTGTCGTCTTTCAGAATGCGCGCCACGATGTCGAATGCGTGTACACCGCCAGTCTTGGATATAGTAGGGGTATTGGTAGCAGGGACATCCAACGCGAGAGATGAAATGCGGTTTGTAACGTGGTCTACGCTATTCGTCGGAATGGGAGCAAAAAGGGAAGGGGGATTTGATCCCTCGACATCCACACCGTGAATTGCCGCCATCGCGAGACCTTGAAAGTTGACTAAGGGGTACTCATCCCTGTGCAGTATTCGGCATCACGTACCTTCGACAACCATCCCTTTCAAACCAAACTCGGCTCCATATCCTGTATGGATCAAGGGGTGCAGGAAACCGGCAAAGAAACGGGCCAACATTTCGGGTTGGGTATTCACATCTCTTCCTTTCTGGAAGTTGTATCTCTCAGAGAAGACGAACTCTTCGAGAGAGCTCGCGGCACCCTGTTCAGATATTTTCTTGGAAAAGAAGGCAAGGTAACCTTGATAGAAGCTTGTTGCGTGTGTTAAACGAAGTGATCTGTTGCAGGGAGTACGGTGACCTACTTTTCATCCCCCAAATGGTCAACGAAATTCTCTTCAGTGATGGGCTCAGGAGACTCGAACGCAGGGCGCTGAATGACACTATCGCGCTTATAGTAATCTCTGATGATCGCCGCGGATCCACCTAAAGCATAGATCGCAAGTGCGCGGTGCGTGACGTGGCTGATCATGGATCGACATTATCTCTCATGTTCGACGGAGAATAATGACACACGTACTTGTGAAAACGCACATGGTTGAAGTAAATATGGTAACGTAGGTGATTGTCTTTGAGGACGTCCCGGAGAGCAGCGAGGGACTCCAGGTTCGTCCCCGGCAGCCTCTGTGGGGAAAGGGGCGAAGGAGGAAGGAACGGTGCGGGGAAGAGTTCGTCGAGCGTCTGTTGCGCTGTACCGTTGGACGACATGATCAAGGTTGCTAGTGATGTCCTATCGGTTCTGGAAATCGTGCCTCTCGGTATTTATAATTTGTGAGATCAGAGATGCTACCTCACCCATCCCTGCCTTTGCAGTGACACCGCTGTTATGTACAGTGACCTCTTGAGTGCTCCTCAGTGACCTCTTCTCCGTTCGGTCCAGTGCTCGGAGGGAAAATCCGCGAGTCATTAGCGAGCGCGAATCGCTGGCACATGTAGTACCTTCCGACAGACCAGCTGCAGAGAGTCCACTTTCGGGATGTTTTCAAACAGGTTTTACAAAAAACAAGTGGTCGACGGACAGCATAGTAAATGGCAACGAATGAAAATGAGCGGGGATTGAAAAACAGATATCGTACACTTCAATCATCAGCGTCGGGCTCGCATCTCAAGTCACCGCTCAAGCATGAAAACCCTCGAGACTGAACTGTCGCGGCTCCTTTCCCTCGCGCGCCCATCCAATATAATCTGCCGTCAACAAAGCAGCCCTCAAGAACAGCGATCCATCTAGCAACGCCGCGTCCTCCAACTCCGTGCCCTTGAAGTAGCCTGCGGGACGCGTACCATACAAGGTGTCAAAGTGTGCAAAGGCACGTTGAATTTTGACGAGATGGTTCATGGGATGCGTGATGGCTGATTGTAAGATTGGCAAGAATGGATTCGGAGTTGGGGTCGTTTCTGTGGTGAGGGGGGTCCCTGGTGCGGGGGTTGTAGCGACCGAGGGCTCTACCGACGTGGTCGTCATGAAAGACTTGATGTTCAATACGGGTCGACCCCGCAAGGCCCACCATGTGAGAACTGTGAAAAGATAGCCACGCAAGAGAATGACTTGGGATCGTGGAGAGAGGAACGCAATCCAAGAAGGGAGAAAGAGGCTCGAGGTTACCATATGCATCCTATCCAGCACATGAATCAGTCGAATTTGCCCGCCACCAGTGTGTAAAAAAAAGCAATCACGCACAGGAAGAAATCAGATCGGTGGCCATTTGGTGTCGATCCTCCGACTCCATAGGCCAAGGAACTTAACCATACGAGTTCCTCCATCTTACGCTCGACTTCACCTGGTTGGTTCAAGTCGACGGTCCACTGCTCGGCATATTCCTTGACCGTGGGGGAATATTCGGCGAGTCTTTCTACGAATTGATCGACGAAATCCGAGCGTCTCCTGCCCTCCAACCTGTCGTCTTTCAGCATACGTGCCACGATGTCGAATACATGTACACCGCCAGTCTTGGATACAATAGGAGTACTGGTAGCAGCCGGGGCACCCAACACGAAAGACGAAAGGCGGTTTGTAATTTTGTCCACAACATTTGAGGAACTGGGAACAAAATGGGAAGGGGGAAGGGCGCCGACACGTACTTCGTGAACTGCCGCCATTGCGAGACCTAGAGGGTTGAAACGTTGACTTGTGGTAGTCATCGCTGTGTCGTATTTCACATCACACACCTTCGGCAACCATCCCTTTCAAACCAAACTCGAGTCCGTATCCGACATGGATCATGGGGTGCACGAGTCCGCCAAGGTGACGGGCCAACATTTCGGGTTGGGTGTTCGCATCTCTTCCTTTCTGGAAGTTGTATCTCTCAGAGAAGACGAACTGTTCGAGAGTGCTTGCAGCACCCTGTTCAGAGATTTTATTGGAAAAGAAGGAGAAATAGGCTTGGTAAAAACTGGCGTATGTATTCAATAAGGGATCTGGTGCAGGTAGCACGGCAACGTACTTTTCATCCCCCAAATGGTCAACAAGATTTTCTTCAGTGATGGGCTCAGGAGACTCGAACGCAGGACGCTGAATGGCACTATCGCGCTTATAGTAATCTCTGATGATCGCACCGGATCCACCTAACGCATAGATCGCAAGTGCGCGATGGGTGACGTGGCTGACCATGGGACCCAGTCAATGTCACTTGTCGTGTTCGAAGGAAAGACACATACTTGTGGAAACGCGTGTGGTTTAAGAAGATATGATAACGCTGGTGATTGTCTTTGAGGACGTGCTGGAGAGCAGCGAGGGACTCGAGATTCGTCCCCGGCAGTCTGGGTGGGGAAAGGGGGGAAGGCGGAAGGGATGGGGTGGGGAAGAGTTCGTCGAGGTTCTGTGCGTTGGACATGGTGAACTGTTGGACGACGCAGATGGGCACCTCCGTATTTATAGTTTGTGAATTCCAGTGACATCAGTGATGAGGATGAGGTGTACAGACGGCAGTTGCCCTGTGGGTTTGTAAACAACGCCCCTGAGTAGTACACTGACGATTCGCGTTTCAAAATTTCACCGGCAGATGCCACGCACTGGGAGGACCCGGAGATTGTCATTGGACAGCCAGCGCCGGGAAACATCAATCTCCAATGCTATTTTTGCCGTGACGATACTCGTTCCCCTCTTCCTTCCGTTTACCAGCCCACTTCTTCAACCTCCCGGGTTCGCGCCACCCCAAGTAATTTATTCGGGCAACCTTGCCCCGCTGCTCCTCGCACCATGGACATCCCCGACTAGTATGTATCATCTCCTCTCCCGTCTACTCCAATCCGCCCTACTTTTCTGTCTCCCGAACGACACTATCCTCCCTTTTTATCTCTTTTGGATTGCTATCGCGCTCTCGCGGACTCTGGTTGGTTTCCTGTTGTCCCGAAGCGTAGGTTGGGCCTACCCACGCTTGTTCAACCACTGGGCACTCTACGAATCCAGTAGTGGTTGTGGACCTCCTCTTGTGGCCTATCTGATTGCCTCCGGGGTGCGTCCGGATCTCAATGTGTTTCTCACGCATCTCAGAGGGTACAGATGGCAAGTGACCGAGTCGCTGGCCTTGTTGGTCGTATGCTTGCTTCTTCCTTGGCTGGATCACGCCCCATGGACGTACGGTACAGCCATCGGGCTCGCTATCCTGGCTGTCACCTGTCGCACACTCTTTGCCGCCTACCATCCACCCGAGACACCCTACACCCATCCCATCCCTAATTCCCACCAAAACTCCCCCAAAAATCGTCTCCGCGCTGACATCCAGACAGCCCTCCTGCTTCTCGTTTTCGTTCCACTACCCAGCACCATATCTGCATTTCTCGCAAGCCCACCCACTCTCCAGATGCCATCCCCATCAAAGGACGGCGCGCCGTTCCTCGAAATTCTCCTCCTCTCGCATCCTAGACCGAACGATACCCCTTCCTCTCCCGACCAACACTCCATTCTCTCCCAGACAATCGCTTCCTACCTGCCCTACGTATCTCCCTCCACAGCGCTCTCCGTCTTTACACACGCAAAACCATTTGCTCATCCCTCTTTCACGGACGCCCAACAACGTTTCAAAGATGCACCTGTCACGTTCTACCCGGACGAAGATGCACACCTCGACGCGTATGATGGTCAGTACCTCCACCTCGCAGAGGCTTTCAGATGGGTCGTCGGAAAAAGTGCGATGAGCGCCGAATGGATCATGCTCGTCGAGGACGATTTCCCCGTCTGTGGCGAATGGGGATGGCAGGGGGTATTACGCGTCATGCAGGAGCTTGAGCGGGGGCACCGCTCCCCCTCTCCCGAAACCACGAAGATGTGGGGCGGGTTCGTAGGAACTGGCGGTAGGTGAGTAGGCGTTTCTCGTCCGGCTTATCATCGGGGAATCTTGGCGTTGGAATCTCACAACTCGACAGCGGTCTGATCATCCACCGGACGCTCCTCCCAATCCTCGCACATACCCTTCGCCTGCACGCCACTACCAGCTCCCCATTTCCCGCCTTCATGGCACGTCGTCCCGCGGATGTTATCGTTCAGGACTGTCTCCTTGGAGTCGATCCTCTGTGCCCCACTGCATCACCCTCCAAAGACGCGGCCGAACGTATATGGTTCGCTCGTAGGCAGCCAACCATGGTGATTACGTCGCGTCTTGTCATGGACCACATTGGTGGACATGCAAGCACTGCAAAGGGGAGAGCGTATGACTCGAACAAATGGAGATGCGGATGGAGGCACCCATTTCATGGCCGCCCAGAAGTGATTGTGGTGCCTGTCTGATGAACACTCGAAACATCATCTAGTACTCTCATTGCCTTACATCTATGATATATATAATGTACATAACCTTATGGGGCAGCATCCTATTGGAATTCTATTCTGGCCCGATTCACGATGACGAATCTGAATCTAATTCAAGCATTGAGCTGAAATACAGTATGTTCGACAATAGGCCAAGACTGACATTGCTTCAACTCTTTCCAGTAGTTGGTTCCATAGTCCAGGAACAGCTCCTCCCCTGCCTTGATTTTTCTGTCTGAAACCCATTCTGACATCCATACAAGACATATGTAGTCTATGAGCACTCACTTGTGAAAAATCCAATTTGGTGCTCTCCAATGACCAGCATAGCTTTGCACAGAATGCATGTCAGTTATTCTGCCATGGTCCTATGGGAAATATTGGGACACATACTCTTTGCTTCCACATTGTTTCTGCCATCTGCATTGTGATTGAAAAACCTGGTTGCATTACCAAGGTGGACTGCATCAAATATGGGTAGATGAACATCTGCTCTATCTGGTGTGACTTCAAACAGATAGTTGAGTGAGGTATACTTGGCAAGTTCACTGTGAAAAGAGCGCATGAGAGATCATATCCATATCAAAATGAATGGGATGGGAATACACCTCAATGGATCAGCAATCTGGCTGTTTAGTATATGGCCAACATAAGCTATGTATCAAATACACATGATGTCATCATCAAAATGCAAAATAGAATACACACAGTGCTTACTGCCAAGGAATGTATTTTTGTCCATATTTTGACATGCAAATGCACCCAAGCCATAGGCTCCACATTTGATTTCAACTGGCTGCCCAAACAATTGGTATATTTGATTCAAATTTGGACCATTCACCTACCTTGCTAACTAAGCATTGCATTTTGGTATTTTCACATGGTCTGCCAGTGTGGCCTAGATAACAAATGTGCTTTACTATAGATTGCCTTCATGATGATCTCTCCTTACCTCTATAATTCATCCTCAATTAGCATTCAAGGTACAATCCATTTTCTCACTTACCCAGCATTACAACTGACACATATACCTGGAATACATTCTCTTCCTTGTTTTGAACAAGGACAGGTCTCAGGTAAACACCTTCCACTGGTACAACTGCAGCTTGGCCATTGTCTCTTACCTAATGAATAAATATACACAATATAGTATATATATAGATGTATCAACCTGAGCTAAAATGATGGGAAAGATACTCACATTTCACTCCACACCTACACATCAGTGAACAGTGCTGTTTGTCAACATAACAAGGACAAATATTGCTAGTGCATGAACCAGGATGAGCACAAGCATCCAACCTGAAAATATATTAACAAGAATTCTTACAGAAGAATCAAATAATATTTCTCACAGTTCACAGTTATGGATGGATGCTGTGTCAACTGTGTTTCTATTCAGACCTCATTCAAAGTTAACTGAGATAATGTAGGCTCACCAAACATTAGTCTTTCTTTTGTTCTTCTTTTTTGTTGCAGATGGCTGTGTTCCCCTTCTATATCAGCATCTGTTAATGAGTCAGAGGGAAGGATTGTATCATCTGGAAACAGTTGTAATCTTTGTACAAAAACCTAAAAATTTCATTAATATGACAGCCTACAAAAATTCCATTTTTCTAAGAGTGACTTTACATGTTTGCATGGTTTAAGGCATATAATTGCCAATTGACAAGGAAACAAATCTGGTGCCATGCCAAGGACAGTTTCTAGTGTGTCCATGGAGCCTGTGGGATGAGACTTGGCAGGAGAAGGAGGTAAAGTGTCCTATTATTCTGGTTGAAAGAATCACTATCAGCCTTGATGTGGTAGTACTCACTATGAACCTCTCAAAATCCTGTATATGCCTGAAACAATCTGGACCACATGGAACTCCTTCAGACAATATCATGTCATGTGCAGTCAACTGTGGCTTCTTGGAAGGAATATAGCACTTGGCATGTGCCTTGCCTTCCATATTGCCAAATATAAATCATCATCCAAAAATGATGGCACCAACATACCATGGGTTTCACAAGGTGAGTGCAGGCAGTTTATGCTTGGACAGAAAGCCTGCAGATTATCCACCAACCTTTGTCTTAGATTATCTGGATCGTGTGTGTAAACAGGTAGCGGCTCCTCTTGGGTGGCTGTAAACCTGAAGGCACCTGGCCAATGAAACACATCTCTGATGATAGCATCATGAGTAATTCTGAAAGAAATTCTGCCAGTAAAGGTACAAGAACTAACCTCTGGGACTGCTCCCAAATCAACCCGACATTATTTGTGTCAGTGGGACGGAGTTCCTTGAACATGCCCATGCGGTCGATGTCAGGTAGACTAATGTTGTGCATGGCACGTAGTCTTCTGAAGGTCTCTATCTGGATCACCTCCACTACCGCACCCAAGATGTTCTCATTCGTGGCCGTGAACGCAAAAAGAAGTCAACTCACCATCGGGATCAAACGGGGTTTCCCACTCCAAAGAGTCAAAGCGGGCTTGATATGTGTCAGCTGGAAATTGGTCGTCATCGGCGTATGGCAAAAAAGCTAGGGTGTGCTCGTGAGTGGCATCCATGAGGACGCTTCTGGATGCCGGGGGGCATGATTCGTATCGTGGGTGAGGGGGGTACGCATCGACGGTGGTGACAGGTATCACTTCCGTCGCCCTCCCGTGGGAACCACGGTGTCCACCGGAGGTAAAATGGGTGACGGACACCACCACGACGTCCGTCCCATCCCCCGTCCTTGCCGGTACCAGGCTATGCTGGGAGTCGTCGAGGAGTCGCGTCACCATCGCCCTGGCGACGTGAGCGACTTCTCGTTTGGACGCGAGAATCGACTGGGTAACAGTCCTGAGGATCTCTGTGCAGTGGCCGGGTTCCCAGTCGTAAAATTCGTTCCAGACCTCTTTGTAGACGGTCCGTCCGCGTTCTTTGAGTTGGGATTCAGATGAGGATCGGGAGGAGAGATCTTCGAAGGGGGGTATCGAGCCTGAGGCAGGTGTCGCCGAGGCTGGGGAATCGGGTTCGGTGCGGTCGATGTATGCGAAGAGATCCATCGGGGGAGAGTTGGTTTCGAGGGTGTGATAGTGCCCTAGTTGACCCGGAGAACTCAGCTTCTTGCGGTAGGAACAGAGCAAGTAAGAGTGAAAGCCCACCTAGAGTGCCCAGAAAGTCCTGGAATGCTTGATTGTCTGAATCTGAATCAGGATTTAAATATTTAATGGTTCAAATGATGGGATCCCGACACGCAGATGTCTGAGTGGGAGTGGCGCACTATCATGTGGCGTACTGGTCGCTTTAGCTTACTATTATAAAACGGACTCAATCCACACTAGTGCTGGTCCCAGGATCACCACACCGCGGTCTTTGCCTCACCCCGCGCTCCCTCCATTTGCTTCGTGTCTTTGACGACCATATGCCCACCACGCTTCCCAAACTGACTGTCCCTCATCTCCCTGACCCTCTTAATGCCCGCATGAATGTCCTTCTCCGTCGGTGCCTTCTCCTCGCCTACCCATTCGCGAATCCACATGCGCAAGGCACCATACTCCGTTCTCGGAGGTGCGTCCCCACGTCCGATCGTCCTTGCCTCCCCGTCCGGAACGCGCGCGCCCGTGGTCCCAGTCACATTCGCATCCGTCAGCATCGTCTTCCGACTCTCCGATCCCGCTCCGCGCCCCCATCCCACCCATCCATCCTCAAACGCTGGCCCTCGCAATCCAACCTCCATCCAAAACACGAGCGCAACTGCGAGCGTCTCTGTCTTTGGCACTACACCCAGCGCCCGCATCCACACGAGCACCCCCGGAATCTCATCCGCGCGCGACGAAAGCCCGAGGAGGCAAATGTACGCAGCGAACGTGCTCTCGGAGGGCATCACTGTCGGGAGTGGGGGACCCATCCGTTCGTCGCCAGCGGCGGGTCGGGCGATCGTCGGTCGCTCCGTACCGAGAAGGGTCGGATGAGGGGGAAGGAAGCGATTCGGGCGACCTGTAAAGACCCTGGCTAGTTCTTGAAAAACGCTCTCGCCGCCCTTGGCCCGTGCACTCGTCACCCCGCCTCCGAAAGGTCCAGCGATACCCCGTAGTACGGGCCAATTCCCAAAGATCATTCCCCTAAATATGGACCTTGCGACTTCCGTCGAGCGGCGATTTGCCCAAATGCCTACAACAGACGGGGGAGTTGATGTTTGTAGGAGGGCGTGGAGGCGAGCAGCGAGCGTTTCGCGGGGCGGGGGGGAATCATCGACTCCAGTCTCTACGCTGACCTTCTCTGCGCTGTCGGGGTTACGATCGAATACAGACGCATCGTTCCCGATCTCACAGTCCCGGTTTTCTGAGACCTCTGTCGTCTTGTATGGGGTCGTCATCGGGGCGATAGGTCCACCTTCCTTTTTGAATAGTCTGTTGTCAGCGATGTACCAACTCATAGCTCCCTTGAAGCTCTCTCCGTCCATCTTTGAAGCCTGCATCGCTGCCTTGAGCAATATGCGAAGCATCAAGTTAGTGGGGGGGACGAAATACAAAGACGTCAGATGCGTCCAGATGTAGAAGATCGCATCTGGACGGCGGATGCGAAGGAGAGCAGTAAAGAGAGCATGGATCGGGTGAACTTTGAGGTAGGGGGAAGTTGAGACTCGGGTGGGCTTGGATCCAGAAGATGTGTTTGGTGTTAGATAGGCTGAAGTCGCGAGTGCCGGGTCGGGGGGTGAGGCTGTAACCTCCTCAATGTCCCTCTTGACGGCCTCGTCGAGTAGATACAAAGCCTCCTCAGTACGTCCGCTCTGAACAAGCACATCGATACCCACACAGAGCGCCTTTCTATCTATCTTCATCCCACTTTCCTCGTTCTCCTTGCCCCGTGCGCTGACCACCTCTCCGACGAACTCATCCCATAGCTTCTGTGCGTCTCCAAGAGCGTTCCGCCACAACAAGCCTTGTATGACCACCGTATAAGTGACCCTAGTCGGCTTGTATGCAATGGTTCCTTCCTTTGTTGCCTTGAACAGCTCAAGCAAGGAGCTGGCAGAGAGTGCGCGGTCACGAGCACCAGCATAAAGAGCTGTGGTCCAATCATATATATCTATGTTCGACTTGTTGGCTGTATGAGGAAGGGAGGTAGGCAGAGAAGGAGAAGGAGGGGTAGACTGGCGAGATTTCGTGAGATCAAGCTTGAGCAGATGGTGGAAGTATCGGAAAGCGGACTGACGGTCATCTCGCATGGCACGGAGGTAGTGGGTATTGGCCTTGTGAGCTGTCCCTTGAACATGTTCGTCGCCCACATTGCTATCACTCAGGTTGTCCTCAGTGGTGTAGGGCGGGGTGATGCCATTTTCTAAACACTGCTTTCTGATGGTGCGCAGGTAATACGCGCTTGGTTGCACCCTGCCTAATGATGCATATGCTCTCAGCCATGCTTCTGACTTTTCCTGTTTCTCGGCTGGCCCGGGACGGGAGGAACCGCGACGGCGAAAATAATCCAACAACTGCGGAGAGCGGAAATTGTCCCTGATCAACACCCTTTCGGTGTTTGACCAGAGGGTCAAACCTCTGTTTTCCACCTCTTTCAAAACGTCGACAGCGACACCGGCGGCCACTCGTGATCTATCAAAGAGAGAGATGGCCTGAAGGAGCGTGTTGAAGTGAAACGATTCGTATGTATGCGAGTGGGGAGGAAGGCCGATGAGGTGTGATGTTAGTGGACGAAGCAGAGACACGAGCGAAAAATAGGCGAGGGAGTGGGCTGTGAGGATGAACAGTGGGAAGGCATGGGACTTGTTTATAGGAGGATGAGGAGGGGTGAGAGATGTGAGAGGGAGAGCAAGGTCATACAGGGCTGACTGAGCATCGCTGGGGGATCTGATTTTGTGCGAAGCAAGAGCGAGGACAACCCACGACGGCGTGTGGTGTGAGGTGTACTCCGTATGGGTTCGCTGCAGAAGACCGACAGCGCGTTCAAAGGTGGGAGAATACACAATGGGGCACCACCGTCTCCACTCGTCGGATGATATTCCACAGCGCTGGAGAACATCTCGCAGAGCCGGGTCATGTGGGTTGGCATAACGGAGGAGGGGAACGAGCTCCCACGTGGGTTCCTTCGTGACCCTGTGAGCAAATTTGGAGAACCCGAGGGTGCGTTGTTCGAGGGGCGCGACAGTGAGCAGCGACGAGATGCGTCGACTGTGGACAATGACGAGCTGGATGCGAGGACATTGACGCGCCGGGCGAGAAAGGCTCTGCATAAGCTATGGTGGTGTCAATTGGCAGATAACAGCGAAAAGGAAGACATACAGTGCCTGTCACTACGGTGTGTAGCGCGTAAAGACGACTGGACGACGGCGAAGGCGTGCTCGACGTCGAGGACGGTGAGGACGTGTCTTAGCGCCACAACGACAACACAGCCAAGCAAAGACGGCATTCATGCTCCGCTGTTTTCGCAGTCGGCGTTCTCTGTTCTCAACCACATCCTCCACGCCCACAAACACCAGGAGAGAGCTCGAAAAAAAAAGACTAGAAATGCCGCGTATTCTCTTCGTTAGCGGTTTCCATCCATCCACGCGCGCGCGCGACCTTGCCTACGAGTTCGAGCGGTATGTCCGGTCTTACCGCTTTTTTCCCGCAAATTTTCATGCAGCCGTTCTTACTTGATAGCTATGGGCCCCTTGTACGATGCGACGTACCAGCACCACGCAACCCACACGCTAGTTCCAACCCGTAAGTGTTTCCCACAATTCGTTTCAACCCCTTGCCCTATCCAGTCGACGCGTGCGTTCCACGGACGAGGCCTCGCGGTGCCTCCGCCGTCACAACACGATTCGAACGCGAGCGAGACCTGACTTTGAGAATGTGACTTCGTCGATACCGATCCTGATCCCGTGGGTTCGTTGTCGTCGTTCGCTGCCTCACCGTTCGCGATACTTGCGAGTTGCGCGGAGAAAACGTGTCTTCGGCTCCGGATTCCGTTTCATCATTTCGTCCCGATTTATCGCTCTTTCGAGTCTTACAAACCGTCTTCGAACGATCGCTCAATCTCGCGTCTCGTAGCTATGCATTCGTCGAGTTTCGCAGCCAACGTGATGCCGAGGACGCTTACTACGATATGTAAGCCCCTCTGAGAATTCATCCGCCCTCACTTGCTCACCCTGCTTTGTCACAAAGGCACGGAAGATACTTTGAAGGTTCGCGGTTGAGCATCCAGGTCGGTCCTCTACCTTGACAGTTTGTCTTCCTCTTTGCTCACGCCATGTCAGTGGGCCAAAAATCCACCCTCTTCGGTCTGGCGCTATGACAGGCGTTCTCCCCCTCCCTATCGTTCTGGCGGCGGACGCGACCGTTCTCGTAGCCCTCGTCGTCGCCCCGAACCTCGTGACGAACGCGATCACCGCAGCAATGGCATCGATAGGGAAAAAGACTTACCAGATAGAGATCGTGAAACCAGGGATGTGAGGGACAGAAGGAGACGCAGCAGATCTCCTGAGAGGAGGCGGAGCCCTTCGCCTATTGACAGGAGAAGGGGGGACGATAGGGACCGGGGTGCGAGGACCCCACCCATGGAGGACGTCAAAAAAGATCTCGATGATCGGGAGAGGGACAGGGTTCCTGCTCAGACCCCCCCTTATGATCACTGAGCCTTGGACATGTAGCACCCCGGTGATGGATGACGTCGGTTAGTATTCACGGTTGTTCGTTTGAAAGGTTTCGTTTTCTTGACTTGCGAGTTTTGTCATTGTTATGCACGAGTGTCTATGTCGTGTAGTACATACCTTCTCCTTGAATGCCATGAGACCGTTAATTGCATTGACACAGCATCACTGCATGGTCAACTGTAAACAAATATTGAAGGTACAGCAGTTACATTGTACTTTCTTATCCGACGTCCATCATGCAGCCTGCACGGCAGGTACCAACCATTGACGACCTCAAGGTATGCGAACCCCGCGGGTACAGTGCATGCTGAACGTTGATTGACTCAATGACCAGGTTAAGCTCTGCTACATTTGTCGAGAGGAAGAGCGGTACGACGGTACATCATTTGAAGTTACATTGCACCACGTCAGCTCATTAACCCTATTCGCAGCCCCAGGCACATCTCCTCGCGCGTGGACGCATCCATGCACCTGCACACTCATAGCCCACGAAGCTTGTCTCCTTCGCTGGATCCAGTCCTCCCAATCCACCCGTTCGCGCGCTTCCAACGCTCTCAAATGCCCCCAATGTGGCACTGCCTACGAATTGACGAGCTCCAATCCGCGGTTACTCCGCTGGTTGGATATGGGCAACAAGGCGTTGTCCATGATCGGGAGAGTCGTCAGCGTAGGGAGCTTGACCGTCGTCGTCGTCAGTCTCGGCACCGGTGCGTGGTCCAGTCCGATCTCGTGGTGTCGCTCACATCAAAAAAAATTGCTCACTCAGGGCTATATATACTAAGCACGGCATACGGGGCGTATGCCGTTCGTGAGTTCCTCGGAACAGAGTGAGCGCTACGTTTTCCGGTTCGATTCTAGTGGCCACTCTGACGCCGCCCGCCCATGACCAGATTGTTTGACATCCTCCTGACAGATGACCCATCCAACTGGCCCTGGCATAGTTTCATCAACCTCCCTCTGATCCCTCTCGCCCTCATCTTCTCCCGGCTCCCCCTCAAATCCAACGTCACACCGCTCATCCCACTATTGCTTGCATGGCCGACGAGTGCACCAGTGGCAGGAGATAGTCTGAACAGAATCGGGACTACGTCAAGTGCTGGTAGTTTTTCGCCCTCCGGACAGTCTGGGAATGATGTATTCCCTCTCCTCCCGCATTGGCCACCACCACCTTTTATCCTCGGCTTGTTCATCTTTCCGATCGTTCGGGAGGGCTACAAACGGCTGTTCTCACAGTTTTCAAAATGGGTGCTCGATTCGACGTTTGGGATGGGTGGCGGAGAGCATGGTCAGGGCCAGAGAGGAGAGCGCGATATGCAGCGGGTTTTGATGGGCGCTGTAGCTGACGATGAGCCGTTTTTGAGGATCCGAGTGAATGCGCATCTTGACGAGGAAGATGGGCCTGCCCCTCCCGGCGCCCTCCCAGGCGGGCGCGCGAACCGTGGTCCAAGACAAGGCAACAACGGGGACGGCGCCAATGACGGCGATCCGAACGATGACGATGGCGCCGGAGATGTGGCAGCTGCAGCCGAGAACACAATTCGCGTCTCAGGCACGTCGCTCGGCCGGCTGATCGGAGGAGCGTTGATTATTCCTCGCATATCGTCCCTGATGGGCTCGTTACTCTTCTGGTTATCCAAGAACTCGGTGCTGTTGCGCAAGTTCCTCGCTGTGCGCCCGCCTTTACGGGCAGCGGGACGTGTCGGGCCACTAGGCCTGATTACTGGGACAGGCGCGTCGCTCGGGCCCGGACTCGGTGGTATAGTTGGTCCGCGTGCGGTGTTTGGGGGGAAGACGCTGGCAGAGATGGGGTTGCTGAAGAAACTTGGGGTGGCGGGTGTGTTAGGATTGAGCATGGCTTGGCGGGGGACGTACGCCTGGGCCGAATGTGATCCCGTTTGGTGCGCTCTCCCCCCCTCGTTCTTTTGTCGTTCCGCGGGGGAGGACTGATGTGTTTGTTATTTCTTTTATGATGTAGGTGGCGAAACTCGTTGGGGCTTGGGTTGTTCACGATCGTAAGTTCATTCCCGTGTCTCCACTTTTATGCGTGTGTGAACGTGAACGTGGGTGCTGACGGATGGGTATCAGGCCAAGGACTGTTTACACCTTCTCCATCTCTATCTTACCAAACGGGAGCTGGAGAGTCGGAGAGTGAAGAACCGGTCGTTTGAAGGTGTGGACATTCGAGAGCTCGATCTCATCGATCCGCAGGTGCACGTGTGATACAGTGCGGTGCCGGTGGTAGGGTACGTTGAGACTGAGGGTGGACAAGTTTTTAGTACGCGCTTGCGTCGTCCAATTTTTTTTTTTACATGTTCTGTTTAGCACTTGGATAATGAAACGAGTATGACGGACGGCCTTCAAGTAACTTGAAAAGGTATCAATTTGAGGAAAAGTCTCATGACACGACCTCGCACGACATCGAGTGTTCTGATGAACACGCCAGCCTGCCCCCACACATGATGGAGATGTGGGACCACACGATCAGCAAGTTTGGGATGATCCCACCTTCGGATGTTCGGAGCTCGGAGGGCGATAACTTGGTAGACCGTCACTTGGGACTCGTTGCTTGCCTTTGGTGCGATCTAGGGTGCCTAGTTCACCCGTTCGTGCGTTTGCGGCTACAGCAGCAAACGGTGCACGTGTATGATCAAGACAGCCGTCAGTCGTGTAGCGAGTCACCGTAAGCAAACGGAATTCCTCTGCATGTAAATGTATACGACATGGATGCGTGATCAAAAGAACAAGGTGTAGGCGCCATCGCTATACACGAGCATGACAAGGGCGAGGGCATACCGCCCACATCAGTCCAGCTCCAATATCGTACCCCGCTGTACGCTTCCCCAACCTGTCAGACAAGATCAGTGATCCATACGTGTACACACGAAGAAAAGAGAGAAAGAGGGAAAGGCAAACGACACACGGACTCACCCACGAGTCGCCAATGTTTCTCGATCCGTCGTGACAGCGCGACCTTCTCGCCAACCTCGGTACATGCGGGTGATGTCAGTTGGATCTTGGCGAGGTCACCTTTGACGCTCAAGACACGTCCGCCCGTGGAGGTCGAGCCAATGTTGATCAGTAGCAGCTCGTTCTTGGTCAGCTTGGAAACCCTGGTCTGTTTTTTGTCTTCCGTCCGGACACCGAGGAGTCGGCGGAGCAAGAAGAGGCTGATCTCAAGTTCTGGAAGGAGGTGCGGGGAGGGGTTAACTTTGGAGCGGGGAAGAAGACAGGGAAATCGTACCTGTGTACACCTTTGGAAGCTTCCCGACAGCGCCCAATACCTGTCCCACCAGCCGATCTGCACGGCAGAGTGTCGGGTCGATCTTGGTTCCGACACCGATCAACCCACCGGGTACGGCAAACGAGAGGTGATTGTTCTCAGCGTGCAATGAGATGATCCTGCTAAAGATCGGTTTACATCTATTCCTTCCCGCATTGTCCTTGGTCACGATCCCTGGCCTAATCTCGACTTCTTGGCCGAGGTGGAGGACACCAGTGAGGATAGAGCCACCGGCGACACCTCCTTTCAGCTCGTCAACTTCGGCCCCGGGCTTGTTAACGTCGAAGGAACGGATGACGATGAGACGCGGGTCAGAGGTGAAATCTCGGTGTGGAATGGGAATGCGTTTGACGATGTACTCGTTGACGGCGTCGATATTGTATTTCAACTGGGCGGATATAGGCACGATGGGTGATGCCTCTGCCACGGTTCCTAATAAAGAGATGAATCAGTCACACAAAGAGCGCGCAGGAACAGGTGGCATGCCTTTGACGAATGCAGCGATACTTTTCTGATGCTCCAACGCCTGTGTCTCCTTGATCAAGTCGACCTTGTTCTGGAGGATGATGATGTGCTCTAGCTTCATGATTTCGACGGCGGCAAGGTGTTCTGAAGTTTGAGGTTGAGGGCAGGTTTCGTTGCCGGCGATAAGCAACAGTGCGGCGTCCATAACGGCAGCGCCGTTAAGCATAGTAGCCATGAGAATGTCGTGTCCAGGACAGTCGACGAAGGAAACATGTCGGATGAGCTTCATGCGGTGGCCACAACCGGGTCGTTCGCAAGGCGGGTTGTCCTCTTTGTCGGAGCGATATGATCGGTAGCAACCTGGACGTGGGCATGCTTCGTTTTCACATTTATAGATCTAACAGGGACCAAGTGGTAAAGATCAGCTGCCCAGGGTACGAGGAACGAACGCGCAGTAGAAAAAAAGACGACAAACCTTGGCGTTGGCATAACCAAGTTTGATAGTGATGTTCCGTACGAGCTCGTTTTTAAATCGGACAGTCATGACTCCCGAGATGGCTTTTACGACCGTCGATTTACCGTGTGCGACATGTCCGATCGTACCTACGAGCGCATCGGCAGAACGCTGGTCAGCGTCGTCATATAAAGCACGCGTTTAGTCCACCTACCCAAGTTGATTGTCGCCTGTGATTGCGTACACGTCGTTCAAACCACCATTCGTGGACGGGAACAGGGAGCGATACGTACCTGCTTCGAGATGACCTCGGGGGACAAGGGTGTAAGGGTGGACGGATCGACGTCGACCTTGGGGACATCCTCGACTTCGTCGTCAGATTCTTCCGAGTCAGATTCATCGTGGTGTTTTTGGAGCGTTTCTTCGTCCGACATGGTGGTCTTGATGCAAAGTTTCGCGATCGGTGAAGGTGACTTGATCAGAACGAGACCCCCCAGGAGGGGTCACATATCACGTAATACTGTACATTCATATAGGTCCCGTTAGGTCCCATTTCCAGGTTATACACTGTCATTCCACCTGCTTGACATTGTCTCACATCATGCTCGCCACAAAATTCAAGTAGCGGTATCAATTGTTCTAACCACTACCTGTGAACACCTTCCATGGTGAAGATTGCACACCAGATATTGTGCAGGTCCTTTTTTTAATTTAATGAAATACCCCCCACTGCTCGGGGAGGTTCATCGTACATTTGGGGGTAACGACTCAACTTCTCCCGCGGCCCGTCAAGGATCTGTGGATCATGGTAGCATCTGAATCGGTGAGCCTCGTCGGTGTAGGACCGTGGACAAATAAACGGTGTTGACACGGTCGAGTCCAGTAGTGTTGTCATGCTAAGCAGTCATGGCTGTTCCAATGGCATTCCAAAGCCCCTAGTGATTCGGCTGTCCAGGACATCATCGCTACCTCCCACTTTCATCGAGACCCGGAACGTCGGGTTAAAAAAAAAACCTATGCGAAGTGAGTCGTCCTGGTCCAGGTCCCACAAGTTGGACCTCGCTCGTTTACTTGCAAATGTTTCACCCAACGGCAATGTAAATTTTCAGGTCAAACTAGCGGTGGCATCTCGCCGATGACAGAGAACCCGGGCAGGTAAGGAAAACCAATTTATTTCATTTTATATCTTCCGCAACATCTCATCTCTCAAATCCATTCATCCGAAATTCCGAGTCTCAAGGTGGGCACCCGTCACTACGTTAAAGCATACCTGCCAGACGCGCTTGTTGTCACAGTGGCTTCTCAGTCAGCTGTACCGCGGGCGCCCCCCCCCGATTCGCCCTGAACTCCATCACAGGGGACTCCTCCCTGTTCGAGAACAGGCTACGAAAGCTCGACATGTCCCTCAGTGACTTGATCAGCATCTCGAGAACGAGGAAGCATCAATCGGCAGCTCGAACAAGAGATTCCGATATTTAGACAAGTCAGAAGCTGGAAGAATGAGCTGATGACGATACGTAATCCTCGGAGTAGGTTTAATCTGACGTCCGGAAGGGGCGTTGTGGATTGCCCAATGATAGAGTCCTCTTTGTTGAGTAGCCGTATCCTTGGAAACGAGGACGATTCGGAACAACTACGGTGGTTGCATCAAATCCGCGTATCCAGGCCCACGTTCAGTAATACAGTCGAAAACTAATTCAAGAACACATCCACTGATCGTACATACTAGCCCATATGTCGAGACGGTCTAGGGAAGCAAGTCACGGAAAGATACAGGAAATATGGGAAATAAGACACCGCCTGGTGCGGAACGAGTCACTCATCTACGCAACAACTGTGACGGTCGCTTATTTCCTGTGCAGAAAATTCCGAAATGCCGGCGCGTGCGAGGGAGTAACCGTGGCGCAATGGGCTCATCATCGTCACTCAGGGGAGGTTGGGTTTCGGGTTCCGGCCGTGGAGGGTGTTGCTTGTGTACAGGACGAGAACGACGCGCGACCAAATCAAGCAAACATTTCTTCCCCCGCTTGTCTTCTGTCACTTTAGGGGGGAAAGCATCGGGGGCTGAAGCGACCCTATGAGGATTACATACATATAATCAGCACAGGTGAGTCATACGTGGCATGGATGCTGCAATGTTGTTCAAGGGCCATGGTGGCACACGCGGTGGTACAGCTGTACTGGATAGTTGTTCATGCTGTGGCTTCCTTTGTGGCCGCGATGGATTGTTCAGATTCTTCATGAGATCGGCTATGCCAAGCTGTGCGTAAGGATCGTGATTGCGCCAAATAACCAATTGAGTGGTCAGTGGCAAGAGTAATCTATCGACTCGCCCTAGACGAAATCCAAATAAAAAATGCTCGTATATATATTTTTCATAAACGATCCTACCTTGAAGTTCGATAGGAAATTGCTCTTGGTTCTGGCGAACGATTAAAACGAGCATTTTAAAATAAGCTGATTTGTATGGCTGGAATTTAGGTGGACACGAGGTGAAAAGGTGGAGTTTCACGCCCGCCCGGTTGAGCGTTGTTCGGGCGACCTACGATAACGAGTTAGACCGCGAACACCCGAATAGTGGGAGAAATTAATATACCTCCATCATTGCGAGCAACTGCGAAAGTGGGTGGTCAGAAAATGTGGGAATGGCATGTGATTGTACAAGGGCTTACCTTTCTGCCGTGACGTTGAATGTCGGCGCCAGTCAGCCGCTCATTGTAGCGAGAGAGGTCGTCTGATGCCTCTAAGAAATTCCGGAGTGAAGACAGACGGTAAGCAGTATCGATTGCGAATTTCTGTGGAGACATGGGCGTAGGCAACCGCGCGTCCGTGGTCATGATGAGAAATAGATCTCCTTGGGAACAGAGAACAGGTAATCGGGTGCGATAGCGAAGACGTGGGCTTGATCAAGCCTTGGGAAGGAGCGGAGACGGGAAAGAAGTGAGGGGAGGGGTTATATGGACTAATGGTGGCACAGCGTAAGATTGGGGGCGCGAAGAGTTGCATAAAAGCTGCGGTACATTCCGAGAAAGGGCCACCCGTCTGTTGGAACGCCCGATGCAATCAATCTGTGCCCCTGGCAGTGGCACAGTGGCAATTATAAATATGGCTTGTCCGAATAACAACCAACCACCAAATTGTCCCGCAATTGAATCGGAACAATAAATGCATTAGCCTGGGACAGTGATACCGTGGACTCGAACATGGCGCAAGTGGCAAATGAAATGATTCCGAGTTCTGGCTCACGCGTCTTCGCCTTTGTGGGCCGTGGGAACGTTATGACCTTATCAATTACGTAATCTCCAATTACACACAAACAACGCGTCCTCACCGCGGCGTCGAACGCGTTCAACGCGAGGCCATGGAGTCCTCCACACACAGACAACACGCAGAACAACAGAAACAGCGCCAGTTACGAAACCAGATCAAGCGCTTGCAAGCCCAGCTCACCGACATCCCAGACGACGATCCACGTCTGCAGTCTCCAAAACGAACAAAGCCAGACGCGACCCTCCTAGCGCCCGCGACACCCTCTCCGAGTGAGTCCGATGGTTCTTTGAGGATGACCATCGACCGACTCGTGATCACAGGGAAGAAAAGGCGGATTGAACAAACTGCCGGTCAGGGACGTAAACCACATGCCGCAGGCGGTTCGTCCGCGTCGGAGCGTCCGCGGGCACACAAGGGCGCGCGCTCGGTTGGCAAACCTACTACAGTCCCTCACCATGCGCAACCAGCACCTTCTAATGTACTTAATAAGCTCGCCGCTCTGCATCGCGGACCCACCAGTCGCTCCGAGCCAACCCGCACTGCACGATCATCAGACCTCGCTGAGAAACCCAAGCCGAAGGTACCCGATCCTTGCACACAACCGCATGTGTTGCAAAAACGTGGCTTTGAGCCTCCTGTCGCGCCGACTTCATTGGTGAGCGTACCACAAAGAGATGAAAACCTCGCGATAGTGCAAGACCTCCAGGTGTGCCCTGCGGATCATAAACCACCTCCTGATGACCTTTTGTTCGAGCGCCTGGAACCAAACTCTGCTATCCATCTCTTGTACGTCACTCTCCATTCTCCTCATGTCTGCTATACCCTACCATGTGACGTTAACTAATAATAAATAATAAATAATATTGACATAATAATAGGTCTCGATCCCTCTCACACGAAGACCTCGAAGAGTATCTCCGCGGGCGTTATTACCTCTCCCCTTCCCGTCTCTACTCCTGCATACGACTTCTCCCGAACAAATCTGGATATGATGTCCCTGTGGAGGGTGATTGGGTAACAATCGCGGTCGTTGCAGAAAGAGGTCCTGTCAAACACACTCGCGCACCAGTGGACATCACTCCCGGAGATGATGGTCGTGCTTCGGATGATGAAACAGGCAGATCAAAGTCTGGTTACAACTCAGGCGCCCATAAAAAGCCCGACAGGAACGGTCAGAAGGGTCAAGCGAAACCACGCGGCAAAAAGTATGTGAGCATGAAACTGATCGATTTTGGGGCCCGCTCTCGGTCCTCTGCCTCCGGAGAGAAATCGGAAATTAGGGGAGACGCGTTCTTAACCTTGTTACTGTTCGAGTCCGATGGGTTCGATAAACTCACCGGAGAGAATGGGAGCGTAAAAAAAATCTATCAGGGTGGGAGCAGAGGCGCATTCGAGGCGATGTCCAAGCTCAAAGAGGGAGATGTTGTCGCTCTCCTGAACCCCAAGGTTTTGAAACCTCTCCAGGTTCGTGTGCTTGTTAAATTATACCATATTCTTCCTTATCCCACCTTAGCGCAATGACCAAACACCCCATCCTGTGGATAATACCCTCGCAGTCACACCGGAATCCGCAACCTCCATCGCGATCATTGGCCGCGCTCGCGACCTCGGCATGTGTAAAGTGACCAAGAAGGACGGTAGACCTTGCGGAAGTTGGACCGACAAAAGGGTGAGCGACGTCTGCGAGTGGCATTTGACGAACGCAGTCCAGAGACAGCGGGCGGGAAGGGCAGAATTTTCAGCTGGGTTCGTTTGGGCACCTCACCCCTTTCTTCCTGAGCGGTGAAGTAATGGCTATTTTTTTTTCCCGTTGACCA
The DNA here is from genome assembly GCA_038092335.1 of Boletus vinaceobasis. NCBI lineage: Eukaryota > Fungi > Basidiomycota > Agaricomycetes > Boletales > Boletaceae > Boletus > Boletus vinaceobasis. Next base: position 2,664 of record JBBPQE010000314.1, on the reverse strand, counting down.
GGACATCGGGCATGACGATGACGTCTGTCCGCAAGCATAAACCTGAATACGACCCGTCCCGCCAGTGGGGACTCAAACCCGAGCCAACGGCAGCTGACTCGGTGTACATTGTATCGGGACACGTCGTCGGTGGAGCTGCCGGCGATATGTTCACGACCGAAAAGCTGGGCAGAGAGGCACAGGAAAGGGCAAAACGGAGGCTCGGGCAGGGTGCGGATAAAGAACTGAAGACGCTACTAGATAGGGACAAGGAAGGGATGAGGGCTGTCACAAAAGCTAGGGAGGTCGCGGCGAGGATGTTGGAGACGTCCGAGGGTGGAAAGAAGAAAGGGAAGGGTAAAGCGGTGGAGGGGAACGACGAGAGTGAGGAACCGACGTCGGCGAATGCACCTGCGAAACCGGCGTACTCTGCGAGCATCATCAAGCATCTTGGATTCGATCCTGCCGCAAAAGCGGGGCGGAAGCGAGTGGAAGATCTTGCCATCCAGAAAAAGGTGCGCTCATCGCAATTTGTGGGGACGTTTTTCAAGACATTTATTTCATTGGATAGTTGGAGGCGTTGGCGGCTGTCCAGGGGTCGAGAAAGGACATTAACCTCGCTCGAAGACCAGGTTCGAAGATACGTTCTGGTGTCTCTGTTCCTGCCTTCATGGTTGAGGAAGATTCCGGCGCCGATGCTGGGGGCCGCGACTCTGACCTGGACGCCGTATCGGAGGAAGACGAGATGGTCGATCTGGATGATAGTAGTGACGCTTGAATGGTATTGATGATTGTAAGACATATCAGACGTTGGGACAATGCCTTTGGTTTACACGCAGGATTTTCTGACGGCTTCCGATCGTAGCCTCTTTCAATGGCAGGAAGATCGCACCGTTGTTCCGGCTCATTGGTCTCGCCATCACTCGGGATAAGAAACCATCGCACTACAGCGGCATGAAGAAAACGATCAGATGGTGGCGTTTTTTTTTTTTTTTTTTTTTGAGTCATATTTGTGTCCCATTGGGGTACATTACCCTATGCGGGACAAATCTAGACTACTCTAAGTAGGTGATGGAAAAGGGCCCAGTGCCCTGCTGCTTCTGGTCATTCCCTCCAACAGTTTTAGATGCACTGACCTCCTGACAGCCCCACTGTGACTGGTGACCATGACTTTGTATGTAGCAGCTGAGGTGTGATTATGAATAAGTCAAGGGTCCTGAGGGATGAAACATTAGTGTTGCCACAACTTGGCTTGACTTGACTTGACTTGGTTACACATGACTAGGTGAGTGACCTGACTTACAATGACCTCACTTTATGTAAATGCCAACTTGACTTGCTTGGTTAGCAGACACCGCCAGCGGAAGTCATGGACCAACTTGAGCCAACCCCAAGCTGACCCTGACCAACCCCAAGTCAACCCCGACCGACCCCAAGTGGCAACCTGAGCACAGCGTTGTGCAAAAATTGAAATGATGAGGATAAAAGTGCACAAAACAGTGAACTACAAGCTGGAATTGTAACGAAGTGACAATTTCACTCTTTATCTTTTCTTTTGATCTTATCTTATCTAATCTTATCAAGCCACGCATTTATTTAATCTCACAACATACGCTGGACTTGTAACTTTCCTTTCTTTCTCTCTCACGCTCACGGACACTTATAGTCACATTCATTTCTCACGAGATCTAATCTCGTTCACACATTCATTACCGTATGTCTTCTCTTTTAATCTCCGCTTTATGCTTCCATTCCTTCCCACGGTTATTTCCGTGCTATGCTTCCCTTCCATTCTGCCACACCATGAGTGTGCAGCATGTATTTAATCTCCATTTCCCCTATGTACTTATGTAGCTATGTACTCTTGCGCACAGCTTGGTCTGTGCGCATATGCCAATACTATATGAACCCTGTGGACAACGGCTGGCATCCCCAGTCTAGTTCACTTGGTCATTTTCCATAAAGACCTGAGTGATATCCTCTCCTCTCTTATCTCTTCCTACTAGGATCTTGTGTTGTGACCTAAGGATCTAGCTATTGATCTTTGTGGTTGTTTCAGGAATACATTCATGAAAAGTCTATGGGTAGCTACCACCTTTACGCCTACCGCAGGATGTTTGCGCCGTGCAGTATATGAGCTGTACATTATTGCCACTTGTGTGAACGACAGCTGTGCAACCAGTAAACAATGTATCAAAAAAATACATCATATCGATGACTTACCTGTGTGGGGTGCACGTTGTCACTCTACTTCGAACTGGCTGACCATGGCAGTCATTGCTGTCATTATTAACGGACACCCTTCACATGCGTGGCTGAAATCTCCTCCATCTCTCGTATTGTAAGGGTGAGTGACAATGTTGCGGGGAAGAGGACGGTTTGAAGATATTTGTAGTCGGGTTTTTGATTAAACGAAAGGCTGTGGGCGTATGAGAGAAAAGTAAGAAGTTCAGCCGGCAACCAGGTTTGGCACCTAATCGCCTCTTTCAGCCTAGGAATAGCTGAAGATGAGTGGCTTCGCTCCCCTGGCCCTGGTGGTCGCAGCCATGGCAACAAACCACTGTATGAAACAACCTTGAAGTGCTTAAGCTTTTAGCACCTAGGTTATCACTGAACTCAAGGAAAGGGGACTATAGGTTTCAAGGGAAGGAACCAAGAGAACCAAACTGGAGAGCGTCCAGTGGT
>JBBPQE010000313.1:0-27135 GCA_038092335.1 Boletus vinaceobasis | reverse complement strand
GCCATTTCCATAGCCACCCGAGCGAGTGGATATTGGATTGGTTGATGCTGAACGTTGGCTGCTTGCTTCGCCATGCGATCAATCTTTGCAGCATTTGAAAACACTACCAATGTCGTTAGCATTAGCAGGTCACAGCTGTTCTATGGACTCACCGAAATTCAGAATGTCTTCGGTCTGGACTCCTTCTCTCGCGAACTGGTTGCGCTCGGCATCGTTTGTGCCAGCCACTGCATTTGAAACGTTTGCTGAGATAAAGTAAATAATGCATCAACTTACATTCTTCCTCAATTGTTTTCAAGGCCTGTGTCTGGCTCTGTTTTCTTGTCTCGTGATCGAGAAATATCCAAACATCCCAAACAGCCACAGCTGGTTGACGGATTGGAACAGCTTGATCAAACGCCCCAGAGGGGACAGGTAGCTGCCAAGCTGCCTTTGCTGTCCCTGGTAAAACCGACGAACCAACATGGTCTTCAGCCATGGGGATGAATGGAGGTGGTGTCGGGATATGGATGTTGGTCGGTGGAAACAAAGGCGCAGTTGGAATGCAAGCGCCTGAAGAAGCCTCATGCTGGATGCCAGGGATCGTGAAGGGGGTGGACTTGGTATGCGGGCATCAGCGAAATCATCGAAGTTGGCTGTCGGTACTGGGGGCTGGTAAGGGTGGAAGGGAGGCGGGGTTGGAATGCGACATGGCAGGTCGAAAGGGTCAGCCATATCTATATCTAAACTGAGGTCAATTAGAATTCGAAAGGAGGGAGAATGATGTACCGACGGAATGTAATTGAGGCGAACCCGAGACCAATGGTTGGTTTCTGGTAACCGAGGTGTCATCTGTTTCAGATTTTTTAACCTGAACTGTACCATTTACCAAGCAATGTCATGCTTACCAGGGATGCAGAATCGAACTTGCTTTTGCATGGCGAGTGGATGACAAAATGTTTGAAAGGTAAAATGGGAAGGAAAGAATGGAGAAGGACTTAGACTGGGCATGATGGCACGTGGATGCTCAGGCGCATGGGAAATGTGTTTGCGAAACGAAACTCATTCTGCCCCATTTTAATCTTAGGTGCGAGCTAATGAGTGACAGAGTTAGATACTCAGTCTTGAGTAGTAAGTACTGGACTAAGGTGTTCGAAATGAAAGTCTGAACAACTAAGAATGTGATTATCTAATCCATACTTGCCGTAGTCTAAATAATCTAATTACAACACGCCCACTCGACGAGTAATGGGTTAGAAGACAATACCCATACCTTCAGAAAACTTGTTGTGTTTCTCGCGAGTGAGTCCTTTGGTAAGAACATTGGCAACTTGCTCTGTCATTGGTACATATGTGACTGCTATTTCGCCCAACTCTAATTTTTCTTGGATAAAGTGGTGTCGAATAGGAATGTGCTTCGTTCATTCATGGAACATGGCATTTTTCGCCAATGCTATAGCTGACTGGTTGTCGATCAGTAGCATTGTACCTTCAGAAGGAAGGGTATCCAGTTCATTGAACAGTGCACGGAGCCATATGGCTTCCTTCATAGCAGAGGCTGCAGCTATATATTCAGCCTCCGTGCTTGAGAGAGTGACTGTAGACTGCTTTTTGGACGACCAGCTGATAGCTGCCCCTGCTAGAACAAAAACGTAACTGCTGACTGATCTACGATCATTTACATCAGCGGCCCAGTCTGCATCCGCATATCCAAACAAGTTGTCATCCACATCACCTCGGAATATGAGTGATGCGTCCAACGTTTTGCGTAGATAGTGATAGACGCATTTGAGTGCAGCGATGTGCATGTGTCCCGGGGTGGCTGCATGTTTGCTTAAGGTACCAACTGTGAACACTAGGTTGGGACGTGTAGCAAGCATTGCATACATGAGCGATCCGAAACCACTCTGGTACTCTTTAATGTCCATTTCGGCCTCCTCTAGTTTGATTAATTTGACATTGGGGTCGAGAGGGGTGACGGCGGGACGACTTTCAGTCATATCGAAACGTTCGAGTATAGACTGAATGTATTGGCGTTGTGATAATTTGATCGTTCGCTTGTCGCGATCATGGATAATCTCTATTCCTAGAATCCAGCGTGCTTTGCCGAGATCCGTCATGTCATATTTGCAGGCGAACTGCTTCTTTAGATGGTTGATAGCGTTGCAATCTTTCAACAATAGTATCTTGTCATCAACATATACTGCAACGATAATTAGAATGCTGTCTTCGGATTTGTAGAAAACGCTGTGATCTGCTTCACTTCATGTGAAACCAAGTGCCTCAAATACCACACATAAACGCACATACCAGGACTTGTGGGCCTGCTTGAGACCATATAGTGCTCATAGTAGGCGCCATACGAGATGATGGGAGGAGCGAAAACCGGGTGGAGGCTCGAGATAGATTTCTTCTTTGAGTTCTCCATTGAGGAAAGTGTTATGATTCTTTCTTCGTTTCCCTTTCTCTCTCAAACCTATGCTACCTTTTTCAGACAATTCGACTACGCTGTTGAAGCCCCGTGTAGTTATCTTGAAACTCCACGAAGTTATCCTTTGATTTGTCATCTTCTTCGCTGACCTTCTCTCTTCTGCCATTGATCGGTCAGCAAGTGTATTACTTCATCCTTCCATATCGTTCTTTGCGATTATTTTACTTAGTCATCTTTTCTTCCATCTTGTTCTTCAACATTCCATAGGCTTCTTATATAAACCTTTCCCTTCGATGATGTATTCCCTAACCTAGATCTACTCTGGAATATACCTCGTACATCGTCCCTGGATTTCTATAAGTCTCCTGGCTACTTTGAGTGCCAGCTTCGTCCTTTGAACCTTTGAACCACCGGTAGCCATCTTGCTACTCGAATCTATGTTCAAGGAGACGACCTCTCCTTCTCAGAACCCTTGAACCACCAGTAGCCGTCTCGCTACTCGAACCCTTGACCCTAGAGTCTACGCTCGTCCCTACCCGGGCCAAGCGTAACAGAAAGCCAATTTGACATCCATTTGATGGATTTCTAAGTTGTGTTTGGCAGCGAGGGTGAGTAGGGCACATATTGTAGTGAATTTAGTGACCGGTGTGAAAGTGTCAGTGTAGTTGACGCCGTGAATTTGGGTAAACCCCTTCGCTACAAGTCGTGCCTTATATTTTTCTATTTCGCCATTAGGCCTGCACTTGATCTTGAAGACCCATTTTGAGTCGATCACCTTTCGGTTGCGCGGTTGTTCGACTTCCTCATATAGCCCAATTTTCTTGAAGGTCCCGAGCTCGTCATTCATGGCTTTGAGCCAGAGGTCAGAATCGGAGCGATTCATGGCTTCGTTATAGGTGCGTGGTTTGTCCTTTGTGCCTACGTTGACACGATACGCATGTTCATTGATTGAGTTCTCACGCCCACTGCCCCCATGATCACTTATCACCTCACCATTGCTGTGCATTCCCATGTTGTCTCCGCTCTTAGGAACCTCCACATCGTTCAACGCTACTTCCACCATCGCCTTGTCATACACATTGATGAAGTAGCGCTCGTCGTCATCACAGATCAGTGCTCTCCTTTGTCTGGTTGACCTCCTAACTTTGGGTGGGGGTATTGGGTGTGGGTATGGTGTCGGCGGCACTCTTGGGATGGCTGGAACTCTGATGGACGGTCGACGACGATTCTCGGTGTTGACTTTCACCTGGTGAGTGGCTCCCTTTTTGCTTATTGATGTTGGGTACTGATTTTTACCAGTATCTCCAAAATCGGGAGCTGGAGTTGGGGAATTCGGTGGCATTGAGTCTTTTAACTCGTTCAAGGTACGAGCCACCTCTTCTTCACTCTTCTCGTTACTCTCACTCAATGTCTCAATGTTTTCATCAGGTTCGGTGTCTGTTTCAGATACTTCATCTACCGGCACACTACTGACCGTCTCTGTCGCATTTCGAGCTGATTTGTGGCTCGTTTCGATGTTGTTCGGAGTACTGACGTCAATGGTGACTCTTGTAGGGCCGTTTGTGTCTTTTTCGTCGAATACGATGTCTCTTGACTTGAGTATCCATCCCGTTGGACAATGAAGGCATACAAATGCCTGTTTATTTTCAGTGTACCCGATGTATACGCATTTGACGGATTTCATGTCGAGTTTGTGGCGTTTTTTATCAGGTATGTGGACGTGCACCTTGCACCCGAATACCCTTAGATGCGCGACTGACGGTTTATTGCCAGTGAAACGTTTGTACGGTGTGGCGTTACTGTGTATGGTGCGTGTTGGGATTCGGTTTAGTATGTGGGCCACATGGAGTATGGCATGTCCCCAGTATGAGTCGGGTAGGTCTGCATCATGCAACATTGAGCATGCGCTCTCTACGAGAGTGCGATTCATTTGTTCACTAACGCCGTTTTCCTGTGGTGTATAGGTGTTTGTTTTCTCGTGGTGGACACCCTTCAACTTAAGGTAGGCTTCAAACTCTTTCGAGCCATATTCTCCACCGCCATCGGACCTGAATAGGTTCATGCGTTCTCCGGTCATGGTCTCTGCTCGTTCGAAATAGCCCTTAACTTCTTCAAAGACTTCGTCTTTCATCTTTAAGAGTTTGACTATGACATGATGTGAGTATCCGTCTATAAAGGTGACGAAATAATGATGACCAGATCAGGTTTGTGTCTTCATAGGTCCGCATACGTCTTCATAGGTCCAATGCAGGATGTGGGGGTTCTCAATGGTCAACTTTTGTGGTATGACGTTGCGGGTCTGCTTGCCTTCCAGGCACGGACGACACAACTCATCGTGTGTCAAAGTCCCCGTTATTTCCATTCCGCTGACCATGTCTTTTCGTTGTAGCTTCAATATGGATGTGTCGTTCACGTGACCAAGTCGACGGTGCCATGTTTCCAGTGACGCTTTCGATTGTGCTTCTTTAACTATTGAAGCGCTTAGTGTCTTCTCTGGATCAATGGTTGACATTGGACCATAAGCGATGTGGGCCCTTTCCACTGTGTGGGGAGTCACTTGGAGGATGTATAATGAGTTCTGTTTGCTGGCTAGTGCCGCGAGCATCCCATTCTTGGATATTCAACATTCAATGTTGCCGAACGATACGTGGAACCCATTATTCGCGAGATGTGAAACTGATAGCAGATTGCCATCTAATTGTGGGATATAGTAGACGTCCTGGAGGATCGTCTCATGCGTCTTTCCATCTCCAATGTCAACCTCTATGCATACTCGTCCTATTCCTGTTGCTGATATGGACCGGCCGTCGCCGATTTTCACAGATCGCGGGGGTACGAGAGAGCGAAATGTCATGAACCATGATCGTTGACAAGTCATGTTTGCAGATGCACCTGAGTCTACAATCCATTCGAAAGGGGTTTGAGAGTGATTATCTGGTTGGCGTGCCATGAATAACTGTAATGGCATTTGTTTGTTTGATGTGACGCTCACTACTTTCGCTGTGAGGTCAGGCTTGTCTTTCGAATTCTTTGACTTGTCACTACTCGATGATGCTGACGCATTCTTGATAGCATCTTCAGCAATCTTTTTCCAACATTCTCCACCATGGAGTTTTCCACAGTGGTTGCACTTCTTCTTCTTCTTATCTTTCAACTTGTCTTTTGACCTATCCTTAGATTTGTCTTTCGATTTTTCTTTTATAGGGCCTTTGGTGATGAGTGCCAACTGCGAGGTCTTTCGAGACTTCTCAATAAGGATTTGCAAAACGACAGATTTGGTTGACAATTTATCAACAGTTGACATAAGGATGGTTTGGAGAGTCGAATAGGAAGGGGGAAGTGATATGATGATGGCTATGGCTACAAGCAAGTTGTTGAGTGTCTGACCAAGTGACTTCAATATGTAGGCTTTTTGTCACATGGCGTTGAGCTGTGGTTCCATTTTGGAGTCGTTGGATAGGGTACTATGGAAAAGTTCACCTATGAGGTAGGCAACCGTTTGTTTTCCCTTTCCTTCATATCGCTTGTTTAACTTCTTCCAGATCTCTTCTGCCGTTGTGGCATATAGAACACCACTTAGTGGTTCATCCTTTAAGGTGAGCATTATTTGTGCTCAGGCCTGTTACGATTCTTTCTTTTTCTTTCTTGTTCCAAGCCTACGTTATCTTTTTCAGACAATTCGACTATGCTGTTGAAGCCCTACATAGTTATCTTGAAACTCCACGGAGTTATCCTTTGATTTGTCATCTTCTTCGCTGACCTTCTCTCTTCTTCCATTGATCGGTCAGCAAGTGTATTACTTAATCCTTCCATATCGTTCTTCGACCTTCTTTTACTTAGTCATCTTTCCTTCCATCTCGTTCCTCAACATTTCATAGGCTTCTTATATAAACCTCTCCCTCCAACGATGTATTCCCTAACCTAGATCTACTCTAGAATATACCTTGTACATTGTCCCTGGACTTCTATAAGTCTCCTGACTACTTTGAGTGCCAGCTTCGTCCTTTGAACCTTTGAAACACCGGTAGCCGTCTTGCTACTCAAACCCACGTTCAAGGAGACGACTTCTCCTTCTTTGAACCTTTGAACCACCGGTAGCCGTCTCGCTACTTGAACCCTTGACCCTAGAGTCTACGCTCATCCCTACCCGGGCCAAGCGTAACAGTCATTGTCCTGCTGATAAATAATGTTAGGAGGATTTAGATCATAATACTGCAGAGTATTCAGCAGCTCATCCTTCAAAATCTGAAGGTAAAGGTCACCATCCATCCTACCATCAATTTTAGCAGCATAGCCAACTCCCTGCCAAGTCATACACCCCCACATCATCACAGAATCTCCTCCAAACTTGACAGTCCCCTCTATAGTACCAACCTGTTACTGAGCCCCTCACCTGCCTTTTTTTTACATCCATCTGATCCTAAACAATTGATTTTGGTTTCATCAGACCATACTACCCTCTTCCAATTATCTATAGTCCAATCTTTGTGGGCATAGGCAAAGTTCAGATGAGCCTTGCAATGTCTAGCAGAAAGAAGGGGGTGTTTGGACTTGACTACTATCTTCATACCAGATTTTTTCAAGTGAAGGTGGACTGTGTTGGCAGATAGAGCTTGTTAATGATATTGGAGAGTGTTTTGGTCACCTGAACAGCAGTCTCAGCATTTTCAGAGCTAATAAGACACTGAATATAGTGAATATCTGTAGGAGAAAGCTTGGATGGAGAACCTCCAGAAGACTTTTGAAGGTTGGAACACTCCTTGGAATGAAGTCTAGAGATAGTGGCAATGCCTACACCTGTGCTGGATGCAATGGAGCAAATAGAATGGCCAGAATCAAGCTGAGAGATGATAGTGCTCTTTTGAGTAGCAGAGAGAGATCGCATGATGATGGTGGTTGAAAGCAAAGAAGTGTGAGACTTATTTCAAACTCAGACATTATATTTATATGTGTATCTTTGTTTGTAGCACCAAATAACAACAACTATTCCTTTGTTTTACTGAAATTTCATGGAACATATAAAAAGCTCTAAAACTGTTCCAATGGTGTTCCTGTCTTAAAATAGATGTATCTCAGCACCCCCTGGGCCAAATCACGTAAATATTAGGTCAGCAGGTAGCCAGGGGTGTGTACATCATATGTCCCCACCAATGCCAAGTGGCATTCCCACGCCCACAACTGCTATTCCACATACACTTCAAAACTACAAAACATTGGAACAGTTATTGGAGTCACTATATGGAGAAGTGAAATCACCAATAAATGAACTGAGAAGTTCATCTAGTGGGGTCTGGTATTTATTGTATATGTATGTGCTAGGTGCACAGACCATAATACAAACAGTGTACAACTATACTACATAAGGAAAGAGGGTGTAGGGTATGATGTCATGTGGGAATTGGATGAGTAAGGTGAGAAGGTAATGACATCATGGAATGCGGATGAGGATCTGGACCAATGGTAATTAAAGGAATGAGGTTACCATGTGTTTGTAACGAAGTGACAATTTCTTTTATCTTATCTTATCTTATCAAAGCCACATGTTTATCTAATCTCACAACATAGACATGGACTTGTAACTATTTTCTTCTTCTCTCCTCACGCTCATGGACACTTTCTCTATTTAGTTATATTCTCTTTCTCACAAGATCTCATCTCGTTCACACACTCATTACCGTATGTCTTCTTTTCATTTACACTTTATGCTTCCATTCTTTCCCATGGTTATTTCCGTGCTATGCTTCTCTTCCATTCTGCCACACCATGTGTGTGCAGCATGTATTTAATTACCGTTCTTCATATGTCCACATGTAGTAGTGTACAGCTTGGTCTGTGCGCATTAGGTGACAGTATATAAACCCCAAGGAACTACTGGACGCCCTCCAGTTTAGTTCTCTTGGTCTTTCCCCTTGAAGATCCTGAGTATAGCTCAACCCCTCCATTCCTTCATGGTTCAACGTGTGCAGCCTAGAGAGGCCTAACCAGCCAATCTTACGAAGTAGTAATCTTCGAGGTTGTTTCAGTGTTGGTCTAGAGTGGATGTTGGACTGTAAGGTCTAGACTGTGAAGTAGGGAGATAAGAGATTGTGATATAAAGGAATGGTTACCATGGTCACGTGATGAGTCATGTGACATGATAAGATAAGATAAGAGATCGTAATTGTCTGATGAGAGAGTGTAGTGATCAGTAGTAATAATCAGTAGTGAATGTTAAATAGAAAGAAAGAAATGAGACGAGAAGTGTAATGATTTGTAACAGAATTTGGTCAATTTGATAATGGGTTCTGATCCTTGGGGGATTCCCACTTTTTCCCACACTTCTATAAAAATGCCTAATTTGAGAGCAACATTTGGCCAATCTGATCACAATTTGTCATCCACATGGGATTTTTTCCCACACCCCTATTAACATGTTCATGAAAATTCAAATTCAGTCAATTTGGTCATGATTTGTTATCCATATGGAATTCCCAAATCCAACCAAACTGCCACCATCAAACTTCTGATTTTACCCCTCACCTATACTGCATTGTTGTGACCTTCAAGGACTTCATCCCAAGATCAAGGAGAATGGCTATACCAATAACTCCAATGCAGAGCACTCGTCGGACAACACAGACACTACTGGAGAAGAGGATAGAGGAGAGGGAGTTTCCTTAATACAATGCCTTGAAGGACAAAGTACAAATGGATTAGACTGGGGATTCCAGTCACAAAGTATCTACTTTATATACATCTGAGAGCTGCACATGGACCAAGCAGTGCATGGGACATTTTACTAAAAGGAGGTAAAGTAATGGAGTGGGAAAAGAAGAAGAAGAAAAGAAGCAGCAGAGATTATGTACATGAGGCATGATGTTATATGACATCATGGGTCTAGCCTCAGGTCAGGTGATTGTTCACACAGTCACATGCTGATCACATGATTAACAAAAGAGAAATGGAATACGAAAAAAGTTTGAAAATATAGTATATCATAACATGCATTCTCGACAACCTGGCAAAATCTAATTGGTCAAACTGCAACTACCAAACTGCCATCATCAAAATCCATATTTCACTTGTCACTCCTATTGCACTGAACAGTGTACAGTATATAGAGGCACCCTTCCTTGCATATGGAGACGGAGATTAAATATGTGCTGCACACACATGGTGTGGCAGAATGGAAGGGAAGCATACACGGTGATGAAAAGAAGTACATATGGTAATGAACACGTGAATGAGATGAGATCTTGTGAGAACATGAATATAACTAAATAGAAAAAGTGTCTGTGAGCGCAAGAGAAAGAGAAGGAAAAGTTACAAGTCCACTGTTATGTTGTGTGATAAGATAATCATGTGGTTTGATAAGATAAGATAAGATAAATAAATAAAGTGAAAAATTGTCACTTCGTTACATTACCCCCCTTCTAGGGATTGACTTCCAGGCGATCATAGGTGTGTTTGGAAGGTCCGGCCCCTGTGAAGTTGATGTAAGGGTTAAATAAGCCCTGAAACTGGGCGAAAGTCATAGACAACTTTTGAGGTGCATTAGGGTGGAGAGAGTGAAAGTCTTTGATAGCATCTGGCACGCCCTTCAGATTCTCTGTAGGTTCCCAAGTGCAGTTCTTGTCTGAGTACCCTCACCAATGGATAAGATACTCAAGCTTTCTGCATTTCAAACACGAGTCGACTATGTAATCAACTTCCCACTCAACGTCACGATCTTCCGTAACTTCGACTGGTCCAGGTGCAACCACAGGTTGACCCATTAATCTTTCTTTGTATGGTTTTATGGGAGAAATGTTCACAACCGGGTGAATTTTCATCAACTTAGGTAATTTGAGCATTACGGCATTGGTGCCGACCATTTCAACTACAGCGAAAGGTCCAATAAACTTTTCGGTAAGCTTCTTTGATGCGTGTGTCAAACATAAGTTTTCTGTAGATAACCAGACTTTGTCGCCTGGTGAATATACCGGAGCGTCTGCTTGATGCTTATCGGCTTGAGCTTTCATTCACTCTTGAGCCTTTAATAAATTATTTTTAGTTTCTTCCAAAGTATTTGCCAATTCATCGACAAATTGGTCGGCAGCTGGTGCCTTTCCAACATGCTGTTCGATTCCCATTTGAGGAACGTAATTGCGTGATACTTCAAAAGGGGTTTTCTTAGAACTCGTGTGAACTTTCGAGTTGTATGAGAACTGAGTGACTGGTAACCAATCAACCCATTGATCTTGTTTTTCAGCGCAAAAGAGGTGGAGATATTGCTGGAGATCCCGATTCATGCGCTCCATTTGGCCATCCATTTGAGGGTGGAAGGCGGTGGATAATTTACTTTTAATTCCAAGGCATGTGTATACTTCTTGCATCACAGCTGAGGCGAATTGCGGTCTGCGATCCAATATAATCCACTGTGGTAATCTGTGGTTTTTCCATACGTTATGAAGATAGAGCTTGGCAGTGTCTAACACCGTAGCAGTCTTCTTCGTGGGAATAAATACTGTCTCTTTCGAGAATCGATCAACGACCACTAGGATTGAGTCATATCCCCGACTGGGTGGCAGATCTGTGGTAAAATTGGCCGAGATATTGTCCCATGGCCCATTAGGGACAGGAAGCAGGTTTAGCTTTCCAGCTGGGGGCTGGTTCCCTGTTTTCATTCGTGTGCACCTGTCGCAACGAGATAGATAATTGTGAACAAATGAGGCCATCTTGGGCCACCAATAACTTATTTCTATCAAACCAAGCATTTTAGCGAGACCTGGATGATCAGCGACTGGTGAGTCGTGGCAGTTTCATAAAATTTTCATTTTTATGTCATCATCTTCAGGAACATAGATCTTATCATCCCGAAGTAGCACTTCATCTACCTTGCACATGTTGTGCTCTTGGCATAGTGTGGCAATTTTGCTTTCCTTAAGCAAATATGTTTTCGCCTTGATGAGCTTTAAGATTTGTATGCCTTCATCGTGAATTTCAACCCTGATCTGGGTTTGTACTTGCTCTGGCGGGATCATAATAATGCCCTTGTTATCGTCTTCAATCCCTTGGGCATGGTCTTCTCAATGACTAAGTGCATTGGCTTTTACGTTAGTAGCACCTGCTTTGTAGACAAATGCATAATTAAAGCGTGTGAGCCACTGATACCAACGTGCTTCGCATCAATTCAGATCTTGACTCTTCATAAAGTATTGAAGGTTAGCATGATCATTCCATATTTCAAATTGGAACTTCACTCCTTCTAGATAGTGGCGCCATATTTCCAAAGCACGAATAATAGACAACATCTCTTTGTCAGCAATCGGATAGTTACGTTCTTCCAGTGACATCGAGTGTGAAGAGAAGGCAATGGGGTGCCATTTGTTGTTTTTAAATAATGAAAGCACAGCTCCAGTTGCGTAATCTGATGCATCCGTTTCTAAACGGAATTGGCAATCGTTATCTGGATATGCCAAGACTGGCGCGGTGGTAAATTTTTCTTTTAATGTGTCAAAAGAGTGTTGTTGGGACTCAGTCCATTAGAACTTGATGTCCTTCTTCAAAAGATCGTTGAGTGGACGTGTGACTTGCGTGTAGTCCTTGATGAAACATCTATAGAAATTGGCAAGGCCGAGGAAACTTCTAACCCCTTTAACACTCGTGGAAGCAGGCCGTTCCAAAATAGCTTTAACCTTCGAATCGTCCATGCGGACACCATCTTTTTCCATGATCATGCTGAGGAAATCCACTTCCATCTTAGAGAATGTATATTTTTCCAGTTTCACAAAGAGGTCATTTTCTTCAAGAGATTGCAGAACTTCGCGAACGATCTTGTCATGTTCCTCTTAGTTATCCGTTTTCGTAAAGATCATTAGGTCATTGATGTAAACGACAACCACATTGTCCATATCAGCGAAGATTTCATTCATCATCACTTGGAAAGTTCCAGAACTGTTGCACAGCCCGAAATACATAACGAGGGGTTCGTATGTGCCACGGAAGCAGACAAAGCGGCCTTCCATTCATCGCCTTCTTTGATCTGGACATTATTATATCTCCATGGTAAGTCCATTTTTGTGAATAATTTAGCTCCTTTGAGCTTATCAACGAGCTGACCAATCAATGGTAGTGGATAGTTATTTTTAACCGTGTGTTCGTTGAGATAGCGGTAGTCTTGGACCTTCCGTTTCTTGCCATCTTTTTTAGGCACAAAAAACATGGGGCTTGTTTGTGGAGATTTAGAGGGCCTAATATATCCCTTCTTGAGCTGATCATCTATGAATGCCGTAACCTCTTCTTGCTCTGTGGGACTGAGTGGTATCAATTGGCCTTTCTTCGGCACGAAAGAATCCTTCATGTCAATTGCATGGTCCCAGGGCTTTCAGATTGGCATCTGTTTGCTCTCCCCTTTACTGAAGACTTTTAAATAGTCGTGGTAAGCTGTCGGAACTAGATCGGCTTCCGTGAGTTTCTTTTCTTCTTTTATGTTGTTTTTATCAGCAGCGGAGATCTCTAGTCTCTCAAGCATCGCTTGTATTTGATATTGCAGGTCTAGCTCTTCTTTCTCCACTAGCCAAAGGAAGACGGACTTGTCTTGTAACATATGGCAATGCTGAGGGCATCGGTTAAGCTTTACCGAGCCCATAGTCCAGTCTATCTCCAGGTTGTGTTGTTTGAGCCACGTGTAGCCAAGGATCAGGGAATTCTGTCTGAGATCTGTAACCTCAGTGTAAGGAAGTGACAATTTCTCCTTCTATCTTTTTCTTTGATCTTATCTTATCTAATCTTATCATATCAAGCCACGCGTTTATCTAATCTCACAACATACGCTGGACTTGTAACTTTCCTTTCTCGCGCTCACAGACGCTTATAGTTACATTCGTTTCTCACGAGATCCAATCTCATTCACATGTTCATTACTGTATGTCTTCTCTCTTAATTTCCGCTTTATGCTTCCATTTCTTCCCATGGTAATCACCGTGCTATGTTTCTCTTCCATTCTGCCACACCATGTGTGTGCAGCATGTATTTAATTACTGTCTTCATATGTCCACATGTAGTAGTGTACAGCTTGGTCTGTGCGCGTTATGTCAGACTATATAAACCCCAAGGAGCCCACTGGACGTCCTCCAGTTTGGTTCTCTTGGTCTTTCCCCTTGAAGATCCTGAGCCTTGCTCAACCCCCACTTTCCTTGATGGTTACGACGTGTGCAACCTAGAGAGGCCTAGAGGCCAATCTTTGACGAAGCTATCTTCGAGGTTGTTTCATTAGAACCAAACTGTCATTCTCTACCTTGCACAATGACGACGAGATTTGGGTTTCAAGACAGCGAACGAAATGCTGGCCCACTCATATTCAAGTACCAATCGCTGCCACTTGCGTAGCATAAGCCCCCAAGTACCATGGGCAGCACAAGATGGCGCACTCTGTGAGCAGAACCCGCAGAGCTATGGCGAGTACTATGACCCTCTCCACCGATCCTTACAAAGACTCCTCGAATGTTACATGAGGACGAGTTAGACAACTGTGGTCGTTCCTGATGTTGGACGGGATGCGCTAGACGCAGTTCCCAACGACCGTCGAAACCCCTAGTTGATGATATAACTGCCGCTAGGTTGGATCCGAGCTATGGAAGCTCAACGTGTGCTATGCAAGAAGCACAAAGATTTTATTTTCCAGATCGTACATCGGAGTCCATTACGGAAGACATGGCCCGAGCGATAAGAAAAAGACGTTGGAGAAAAAGTATATCTCCTTTGATGAAAGTCCGCTATAACTGAAGCGAATCGTGGGATCGCTTTAGCAGATACAACGAATGGCTGAGTGAACAACAACCAGAATGATAAAAGATGATAAGACATATGGATAATAGTGCGTAGATGCGCATAGATCTTGATGGATATCACGTTGATCCCGTAATCCGTTCTGGGTTTCAGTAACCAGCAACAGATGCCTTGCGTGGACGTTGAGTGACTTGCTTAGCACTCGAGCTATTGGGCAAATGTAGACACCAATAAACGAACTGGGGAGAGTTCGTTTAGAGGGCCCAGTATTTATACACTGGTGCTAGGCGCACGGACCATGATACAAAATAGGTACAAGTACATATATGGAAGTAAAGGGTGTAGGGTATGATGTCATGTGGGAACGGAGTGACTAAGGAATAATGGAATGACATCATGGACTGCAATAAGGAATCTAGAACACGGAGATTAAAAGAATGCAGATACCGTGTGGAGTCTAGATGTGGAAGCTCGGACCGAAGTCTAGAGCGTGTGATAGGAGTAAGTAAGGAATGTGAAGTAATGAAGGGATTACCACGGTCACGTGATAGGTCATGTGACATGATAAGATAAGATAAGAATGTCTGATAGAGAACATTAGATAAAAGGAAAGAATGAAACAATGAAGTGCAACGATTCGTTACAATAACTCCGATAGAAATCCAAGTCGAGGTTTTTCCCTGACTTCACCACTTTGCAAGTGTGGGCTCGAGATTAGGATAGGACAAGAGAAGCTTTATTGGGTGGCGCAAGATAGCATGGCATGCCGAGATAAGTGAAAATAGTTTTCCATTACAGAGCCTGAGCTAAGGCACGAGTTTGAAGAAGAACTCAAGAAAGAAGTTCCTATGCAGCACAGATGTAGCGCTTGCACGCTGGTCAACGCGACCATTATGAAGATTTTCCTAGGAGCGATGCTCCAGACATATATGCAAGAAGGGACAACGGTCCGGAGCTGAAGATGTGCTCATACGGCTTACGCAGCCAAAGGGTTATCATACCGAAAAGAAGATGATAAGTGGATGAAGGACACATTCACAAAGCTAAAAAGTTTATAATTACAGATAACGTCGGGGTTGGCAAGGGGCTACCCAGTTCAACGACAAAGTCTGAAAGAAGGCAGGGATTACATTGAGCCTGCAAAAAGTCGCCAAACGGATTAGGCGCATACGGACAAGTCAGACGGCGAAAGTTTAGCCGTTCGCTTATGCAAAAGCTTAGTACACTTTATGTTTTACCAAAGACTCTTACGTACATTTCACAGGGTCTCATCTTAGTACCGATGAAACGGTTGGGCTTGAAAGAAAGCCATGTTCAGACAGCTTGTGGTCGTCCCCAATGTGACACTGCTTGACACTCTAATACAGTTATGACGGCTGTAGGCACAGTACCGGGACATGTAGACTCGTGAGATCTACTCCCTGGGTTCGTGTTGCAGGAAAGGAACTGCGAATGAACACAACCTTAGTAAGACGGGAACGGTGGGATCCCCACTTCCTTTCTTTTATTTTACGTTCGTCTATGGGGTTAGCCCTAGACAAGGTTCACACCTTACGACTCAAAGCTCTAGAGTCACCACGCCCAAACGACACAGGGCAAAGTTTCATTTCAGATACCTTACTAACAGGTTTAGACAAGGTGTTGGCGACGTAGTACGAAAAGCCACATGTATTACTTAGAAAGTTGCAATGTATAAACACCTCTTGGGACGAGGATAAAAGCAACCAAAAGAAAAAAGAGTGTTAGTGAAGGAGTAAAATTGCTCGTACGATTCGTCTCCTTCGTTCCTCACATACTCTCTAATGAAGCGAATCGTGGGATTGCTTTAGCAGATACAACGATGGCTGAGTGAACAACAACCAGAATGATGAGTATGACGATTAGACGTATAAGAGGTAGAGCGTAGACGCGCGTAGATCTTCTTGGATATCATGTTGATCCCGTAATCCGTTCTGGGTTTCAGTAACCAGCAACAGATGCCTTGCGAGGACATTGAGTGACTTGCTTAGCACTCGAGCTATTGGCAAATGTAGACACCAATAAACAAACTGGGGAGAGTTCGTCTAGAGGGCCCAGTATTTATACACTGGTGCTAGGCGCATGGACCATGATACAAAATAGGTACAAGTACATATATGGAAAGTAATGGGCGAAGGGTATGATGTCATGTGGGAACAGAGTGACTAAGGAATAATGGAATGACATCATGGACTGCAATAAGGAATCTACATCAGGGAAACTGTGATGGAAAGATAATCCTAGATAATTCTTGAAGGAGGTTTTTATAAAGATTATAATGGATTATAATGGATTATCCTTTGCCTTCAAGGATTATCTAGGATTATCTTTTCATCACAGTTCCCCTGATGTAGAGCACGGAGATTAAAAGAGTGAGGTTACCATGTGGAGTCTAGATGCGGAAGCTCGGACCGAAGTCTAGAGCGTGTGATAGGAGTAAGTAATGATTGTGATATAAAGGAAGGATTACCACGGTCATGTGATAGGTCATGTGACGTGATAAGATAAGATAAGAGTGTCTGATAGAGAATGTATGATCAGTAAATCTGATCAGTAGAGAACGTTAAGTAAAAAGAGAGAAAGAAATGATGAAGTGCAACGATTTGTTACAGTAAACTCCTTGAACTTCTGTAGTTGCTGTCCCAAGAGTCTTGTGGCTTGCTGAAGGCCAGTGACTGAATGTTTGGTGTGCATCTGAAGCTTGGCAAGAGCATGCCACTAAGCCAGTTGGAACAACAAAATCCGCACAACATCATTGTGTTTGTGTGGAAACAGGCCCTCAAATGCTGGGATGGCACACTAGAGTACCGATCTGCGTTAGGCAGACTAACATTGTGCTACTATGACTGACCTGCAATACATTCTCGAAAAACCATGCAGTGTGCTGTCGCATCTCTGACACATCAGGAGGAAACCATCGAATCGATTCCAACCCGAATGACGGTATTTCTTGGTACCTGCAATCATTGAATTTAATCTTTAGGTACGATGTTTTCAATGACTCACCAGGTATTGAGTATGTATGTTGATGGCCTCATGGTTGATGGTATACAGCAAATGCAAGAGGTGACTGAAGACGGACTTGAAAATCCCCAGTTCAAACTCATGCATGGGGTTGACGACCAACATCTGGAATACATTGCATCCCAGATGGCTGTCATATCCCATATTTTCTCCAACTCTTTTCCGCCTTTCCGAACTTACTCCGACCCTCCATAGCAAACTCCGGTGTGCTCTCGTGCGAGACGTACCTCCGGAGTTCCGGAGTTCCGTATATAGTATATCTTGTTCTCTCGCTTCTATCTGTCATAGTACTGCCTCGTAGACAACTCCGTACCTGTGCTCGCAAGCGAGCACAGCTCCAGTTTCTTTACTTCTGGCTCCATACTTGTTACAACCAAAGACACTCAAAGTGAGGTTTTGGGTGAAAGACTCAAAATTCCGAAGATGGGGAGTAATCTACAGGAAGTCCCTACTTATATACTAACTACTAAAGTCGCTTACTAAGTAATAGAACCTGAGAGAACGTTGTAGAACATTCTACGAGGGTTGAGGGGATGATGTCATCGGTGAGTAATCAATGACATAGATATGATGTCATAGTCTAGAACGGTCTAGACTTGGTAAAGGGCGAGATAAGATAAGATAAGAAGAAAAGGTGAAAGAGTATGCGAAGGTTACAATAGGGGTTTTTAGGGATTTTAAGGATATCGTTTCATTACCCCCTTTTCAAGGTTCGTCGCGGTCGATAAGAATACCTTTGATGCGTGGTTCCGCATCGGGCGTGGGGATGTTGAACAATCCGTCAGGTAGACGATTGAGGGTTTTTGCGAACGACTTGAAGTCGGGGTTGAAGAAGAAGGCTGTGTGGGTTGACAGACACAAGGAGCAGTCGCATGGTTGTGACGAGCGAACTGCTTGGGGATGCTTCTTGTGGAATCGTTCAACGGTGGCTTTAGCCCCTTTAAGATTCTCTTTTGGTTCCCACGTGCGGTCTTCTTTTGGGTAGTTTTTCCAGTCGACGAGGTACTCTGTTTTCCCTCGGCATTTCCTGGAATTGATGACATCGTTGACTTCGTACGCGGGTTCATTGTGTACAATAGTCGGGGGCGGCGGCGTCAGTTTGTGTTGGGATGGGAACTCGGGTTGTCGGTAGGGTGTGAGGAGTGATTCGTTGAATGTCGGGTGAACGCCCTTCATTCCTTGTCCGAGTTCCAGTTGGTACGACGTTGGCGAGACCTTTTTGACGACTTTAAAGGGTCCGTGACGTTTGTCGTCAAACTTCTTTGTTGGTCGGTCCGTGCAGAGATTGGTGCTGTCTAGGAGCACCAGATCGCCGGGTTTAAACTCTTGGCTCGGTCTAGCCTTCTTGTCGTATTGCTTTTTCATTTGCTCCGCCGCAAGCTTTAAGGCTTTATGTGCCTTGCCTTGGTGGAGCTTCATCTTTTCTATGAAGTGTGAAGCTTCCTCGTTTCGGACTTCGATTTTCTCGGAGCCGATTCGGGGTTGCTGCCTGTAGTTTAGGATGAACGGGGAATAACCAGTCGTCGAAGTGGTGTTCTGGTTGTGTGCAAACTCGGCTAGTGCGAGCCACTCTGCCCAGTCGGTCTGTCGTTGGTTGATGTAGATCCGTAGGTATTGTTTGATTTCCCTGTTTATCCGTTCTGTTTGTCCATCCGTTTGAGGGTGGTAGGCAGTGGACGGGTTGCCTTCGATCTTCAAAAGAGCATACAAGTCTTTGATGAACTTGGATACGAATTGAGGACCGCGGTCTGAGATGACTTTCTTAGGAGTGCCGTGGAGTTAATACGTGGTCGCGGAATATCTTAGCGACTCCCAAGGCGGAGATGGTATGAGACACAGGGAATGCGTGAATCATTTTTGAGAACCGATCAACGACGACCAGTATTGCCGTTTTCCCTTCTGATTGTGGTAAAGGGCTGATTATATCGACCGAGATGATTTCCCAAGGGGCGTTTGGGATCTCATTTGGGTTTAACAGCGTTTTCTTTGGGTTCGTCGTCGGTTTTGTCCTTTGGCACGCGTCGCAACTGTGTACGTACGACTCGATGTCTTTCCGCATTGTGGGCCAGAAGTATTTGGCATGGATCGAGAGTGCGTCTCGTGCCTGGGTGACCAGCGAGAGGGTGGTCGTGGTTTTCCTGAAGGATTCTTTCTCGCAGGGACTGGTCATATGGGACATATAGGATGTCCTTCCAGTATACTAATCCTTCCTTCAGGGTCCAATGTGATGACAGGTCTTTAAGTCCGTCGATCGCAAAGGGTTCTCGTTTGTTTTGCGCTTCTCAGATCACCCCTTCTATATCGAGGCGAGAGGATGCACGAAGGTGGATCTGACAGTTTTCTTGGCATGGTGTGAAGAGTGCATCGGGTAGGAGGATCTTTTGTTTGTTGTCCGCGTCTACCCCCTTTTCATACTTGGGCATCCGTGATAGGGGATCTGCTGGGTTGCTTTTCCCTGGGCGGTGCTCAATATGGAAATGGTACTCTGATAGGACTAACTGCCACCGTGCTTGTCGGCGTGTCAGATCTTGGGGTTTTCTAAAGAACTCAAGGTTCTTGTGATTGGTCAGGATGAGGAAAGGTTGCTTTGCGCCTAGTAGGTACTGGCGCCACTCTTTGAGTGCGTACATGATGGCGGCAAGCTCTTGATCAGCCACGTGGTAATTCCTTTCCGTGTCACTCAACGCTCGAGATATGTAGGCAACGGGGTGCCACTTGCCATCCTGCTTCTGAGAAAGGATTGCGCCCATGCCGACACCAGATCTGTCTGTTTCGATATGGAACTGATCGTCATCTCTTGGCATAGCTAATGCGGGGGCACTAGTGATGGCGTCTTTCAATTTCTCAAAGGCTTCCTGGCATTCCTTACTCCATTCGAAATCACGATTTACTGACGTGAGGGCGTTTAGGGGCTTCGCTATTTTGGCGTGATTGTTAATGAAGCGTCGGTAGAAGTTTATGAACCTGAGGAAACTGTGGAGTTGTTTCTTATTGGTGGGTACGGCCCACTCTTTTATGGCCTTTATCTTTCCGGATTCCATCTTTATACGGTTCTGTGATACGATCACTCCGAGAAACTCTGTTTCTTTGGTCTCGAAGTCGCATTTATCATGACGTAGATAGAGTTTATTTTCGCGTAGGATTTGTAATACCTCGCGAACCACCTTTCTGTGTTCTTCGATCGTCTTTGTGAAGATCATGATGTCGTCTATGTAGACTACAACTACTCCGCGATTGATGAGATCTTTGAATAACGAGTTCATCATTGTTTGAAACGTCGCGGGAGAGTTTGTAAGTCCGAAGAACATTACTAGGGGTTCGAATAGGCCTCTGTTGGTCCTAAACACGCCTTTCCACTCATCACCTTCCTTCATTCGTACGTTGTTGTACCCCCACTGTACGTCCATCTTGGTGTAGAACTTGGCCGATTTGAGTTTGTCGACGAGTTCATTGATTAGGGGGAGGGGATATCTGTTGCGTACCGTAACGGCGTTTAACTTCCGGTAGTCTTGGACCGGTCGTAGGTGGCCGTCTTTCTTTTTGATGAAGAAGAAAGCTGATGCGAATGGGGACTTTGACGGACGGATTCGCCCTGTCTTTAGATTTTCCTCAAGGAATTTGTCAAGTTCTTCTTGTTCTCCAGGACCGAGGGGATACATTTTACAATCCACGGTGTGATCTCCTGGAAGGAGTTCAATCACGTGGTCCCATGGACGTCTCAGCGGGAGTTCGTCGAAGTTCTCTTTGGTGAATACATCAGCGTAGTCGTGAATGTACTCTGGAGCTGCTTCCTCGAAGGTTTTCTTTTTCTTTTGTGCAAATTCGGCGGCGGCTACGTCTGTCAACACGTTTCGACTGTCAAAATATGAGTCGGTATTGATGGTAAAAAGGTGTTCGCCTTCGCCGTATCTGACATATTCGTTGGTCACCTCCTCTTCAAGGTCCTCCTCTGTCTCGATGAGATCAGGTACGTGATCGTTGTTGCACCTGAAGCTGAGTCGCCCCATCTCCCAGTTAATATCGGGATTGTGGATTTTCAGCCAATCATGACCCAAGAAAATATCGTTTGTGGTCAGCTTGGTGACTGCCAGGGCAATCTCCTCCTTATGATCAAGAATGTCGAGTTGGACAATCACAAACTCCTTGATTTGTCCTGCTGAGTTCAATGAACCATCGGCGTTGTACACCGAGATTCCTCAGGGGAGTGCGTGCTTGTGGAGGTTATGTTTTTCAATGAATGATGCGTTGATGGAGGAACCCGTGCATCCAGAGTCAATAAGAGCTTTGACTTGGTGCTTGGACCCTTCATTTCCGGTCACCGTTACGGGAACTTCCAAGGAATTGCGCTTCGTTCGTCGGGTCGAAGCGTTAACGAATTGTGGTTTTCCTTGAAGGTCCTTGATGACCCACCATGCCGCATCATCGGACATGTTTTTGATGTCGTTTATCAGGTCTGACGTGACCTCCTTGATCCGAGAGTTGTGGACGAACGACTTCAGATGGTTTATTGCCTGTTTTTCGTCGGGGCCGTTTATTTATTGTCTGATCCATCGAATGGACCAGGGATCTAGGGTGTTACCCTATGATTTTGTCTTATGAGAGCGGGTTTTCACATCCGTGCTTCCAAAACCACCAGCTCCGCGAGCTGTCGTGTCTAGATCTTTGACTTCCTCCACTTCCGGGGTCGAAATCTTTTCTAGTATGAGTTGAGCTACTTTATCCTTTCACTCAACTTTGAATTCCTTATCGGCTTGGTTGACCAATAGGATCTTTACTTCACCCCGATAGTCTGAGTCGATGACTCCAGCTCCGGTGGTGATCTGTTTCTTTACCGCAAGCCCACTCCTTGGTGCAATACGGCCATAATGTCCCTTCGGGATCTTCATTGATATTTTTGTACTTATAAGGGCCTGGCCCTTTGCTGGCACGGTTACATCCTCAGCAGCGTACAGATCAAATCCGGCCGCGCCCGGAGATCCTCGCACAGGGAGGGGAATTGTTTTATCTTCGCGTTTGACCTTAAGCTTGGGCGTTTCGGTCTCACGCTTTAATATTCTTACAAGAGGAACTTTAGACTCGTCCTCAGCGAGTTCAGCCGTTTCATCAGTGTTCAAAGCATTATATTTATTTACAGACGCAATACATTGTACACTAGATGAAATGTTCGAAGGAGAGTCAGACTGGCTGTCTACTGCTCTCCGCTTCCAAAACCCTGGGCATTGGCATCGACCACCTTCATACTGGCGGCGAGCTCTGCATCATCTTGATAGAAGATTTTTGCATTTTTATACTCCATAAAGCGCATGCACTTTGGAGGCTTGAAGTGTTCGGGGCAGGGCCACTTCTTTCTGCATTTGAAGCAGAGCCCCTCTGCCCATGCCTTGCCAATGTCCATCGGGGCCCCCTGACCACTGAAAGTCCCCACTTGGTTGGGGTGGACATTTGGAGCGGCTGCGGCAGGTGCGCCAGTCGAACCTTGGTTGGGTTGGCCAGACCCGGTCGTAGCCCTTGGTTGCCACCGCTGTGGCGTTGGGAAGGCCGATTAGCCGCGCTTTCAGTCGGCGATCTCGGCGAGGACTTCTTCGGCGTTGATGAGAGCGGACTCCCACCGATCCAAAGAGGTAGACTTGATGAGGCAGGAGTTTTGTCTCTCGATGAACTCTACAACCTTGTTTTGGATACCCCGTCTCACCATGTTGATGAGAACCTTCTGAGCCGATGTGGGGTGGTCGTCGAACTCAGCTTCGATCACCAACTGGTGTAGGTGAACAAAGAAATCTTCTATAGTCTCCTTGGGGTACTGGCGCATGGAGAAGAGCGCCTTTTCGGCATTCCATTGGAAGCTGGCAGGGAGGAATGTTTTTGTGAGCTCCTCCACGAAGCTCTCGAAGGTCATGGAATTGTATGTTCCACGAGCAAAGAATAGGTCGGCGAAGCGACCGGTGGGGTTTTTACCTCTCATGTACGAGAGCATAATTAGGATCTTCTGCCTTTCGGCAGGCTCTTCCTCGAACCCAGCGAGGTAATTTAGGACCCCGCGGATCCAAGGGTTGAATTTTTCTTTGTTGCCCTCGTATGCTTTGGGCTTTGCAGTGATTGACTTTCCCAGTCGAGCGGGGGGTGGCCGAGACAAGGCCGTTGTGACTTGGGGTGCAGGTCTAGCCTCTGCACGAGGCGCGGGGGGAACACCAGCCGTAGCCGGGTCAATGAGGAATTTTTCGTACCATTCTTGGTACTCTTCGGAGAATGAGGTGTCGGCGGCCCGGGACTCTCTAGTTAGCCCAAGCCTCGACATCCACGTGGAGATTTGCTCTTCCATGTCTTCGTCAGAGGATCCTCGCGCCATTTCTGCGGGGCAGCGAGGGCGGAGAGGGGATCGAATCGTCGACGTACTCATCATCGGCGAAATAGTCAGAAGTGGTTGTTGATGGGGGATTATATAGCTCTAAGGAGTCGCGGATCCTTCGAGCTCTTGGAGGAGTGATAAGGAGAAGACGCCTGAAGAAGCGTCTCCAGGTGCCGTTAAGCGGAATGTTGAAAGGAAAGGGGAGAACGCCTTGTGTGAGCCTTGCTGGTCCTCGTCACCAGACGACTTTCAGGTCTCGCACTGAACGCGGGAAGGGGGGATCTACAGCTTCTTCGTCAGCCTTGAATCCCTGTTGGGGGGATGTCCTTTATTCCTGGATGAGGATAGAGTTGCCTAATAGGCCCACGCAACCACACCGGGAAGAGGTTGCTAATGGGCAAGGGTTTTTACACCCACGTGACAATAACCCGTGGTCACGCGAACGGTGGGACGAAATGTATCGTATATCCCTCTACGCTGGGGTCAACGTCACCCCAGAACCGGCCCTAGTGCACTATGGGCGATAGCAACGTTATCCTTATTTATAACGCCGGACGAGCATATGAATAGCGTGGACGTGGTGCTAGTCCGCTCTCAATTTAATCTCCGAGAAGGAGAGATTCCTCTTAACGCTGAGGTCCGCGTATAAAGCGCTGAAGGGAAGAAAGGGGTATCCCTCACGAGGGGAGAGTGAGAAGAGAGAAGGAGTAGAAGGAGGAACAGTTACAGCCGGAGTGAAGGGCTCGATGGCAGGCAAATCGAAGAGGGCGAGGTCAGAGTCGAGAGGATTTCGGGAGGATGAGAAACCTTGAGGCATGACGGAGGTGAAGAGCTCCACGCCGTGTGTTGTAGGGAGGAATGGAGGAGAGGGGATGAGCAGAACAGCGACCAAGTGTCCTGTCGTGCTCGAGAGGATATCTTCGGAATTATGTTACAACCAAAGACACTCAAAGTGAGGTTTTGGTTGAAAGACTCAAAATTCCGAAGATGGGGAGTAATCTACAGGAAGTCCCTACTTATATACTAACTACTAAAGTCGCTTACTAAGTAATAGAACCCGAGAGAACATTGTAGAACATTCTACGAGGGTTGAGGGGATGATGTCATCGGTGAGTAATCAATGACATAGATATGATGTCATAGTCTAGAATGGTCTAGACTTGGTAAAGGGCGAGATAAGATAAGATAAGAAGAAAAGGTGAAAGAGTACGCGAAGGTTACAATAGGGGTTTTTAGGGATTTTAAGGATATCGTTTCAATACTCCTTACCAATACTCTTAGATCCACTTAGTAATATATTTTTCCTCCGTATATAAAGTCTCCCCGAAACTCATGTATCTCCTCAGTTTGAATATCAACTTAGATTGTTCTCCTCATCTCCGTCCTCTGACTTGAACCTAGACGGTTCCCCTCTGACCACACTCGACTTGAGTACTTGTGCTCAACATCTTTATCCTTCTGACCTCCGACGTTCCGAAATCCGGGATGGACTCCAACAAGGGCGCACCACATAAGGTGAAGCCGAAGTCCCAACCCCTACGACACAACTCCGGAGATCCGGAGTTTTACTTGGAGTTCATGTTCTTAACACTGGAGAACAATGTAAAGTCGGAGATAATATCTCAGATCTTCCGACAAGGGAAACGCCAGACTAACGTCCAGGCGTATATTAAGGAGATCCGAGAAGTTGGATGTGCCCACGAGGCGTTCAGCTTCTTCAAGGGTAGCGCCGCCTCGCGCTTCCAACCAAATAACGGAGGCAAAAGGGACCCTAATGCAATGGACATAGGGTCAACAACACAAGGCTGCTTTAATTGCAGCAAGGACGGCCACAGGGCGGCCGATTGTAAAAAGCCCAAAGTCAAATGCCCGGACTGTAACTGGTTCGCCGGCAAACACAAGTATTCCTGCAAGTGTGGGAAGGCACAAGCACATGCCACCAAGAAAAAGGAAGCCGCTGAGAGTTGGGACTCTGACACCGACAATGAGAACCCCTCCCGGAATGAGGTAAAAAGTGCCCAAAAGAAGGAAGAAGCATGGGGAAAAGGCAAGGCCTGAGAACCGATCAGGGTGGTTCAAAGGCGGAAAAAGAAAAATCCAAAAATAGGTTTGATTATTTAAATGTGGAGGAGACTGACTCCGACAGCTCCACGGACACTATTTCTCTTACGTCAGAGGCGACTCCTAGTGAGCGCGGCAGGGACGATAAACCTGTGCTTGATTCCTCTCCCAAAAAAGAAAAAGTTGATGAAAACCCTGATATTTATGTCAGAAACGTGAACCTGGGGTGAGAGATTTTAGTCCCAATTCACATAGCCTCACAAGAAACTCCCCTCGACACGCTGAAGATAGAAGCGTTGCTCGACAGCGGAGCCAATACGATATTTATTGATAAGAAGTGGGTTACTAAGCGAAAGCTTCCCCTTCGAGCGTTATGCAATCCCGTTGATGTTTACAACGTGGATGGTACGAAGAATCAGGCTGGCAAGATTACGCACAGCGCTGATATTATTATTGACTTCAAGGGACACAAAGAACGTGTTACTGCGGAAGTTACCAATCTGGGTCTAAATCAAATGATCCTCGGGTATACATGGCTGAGGCGCCACAACCCTCACGTTGATTGGATCACAGGAGATGTTGAGTTGATGAGATGTCCTCGACACTGCCACACTTTACAGCCAGCACCAGTCTTCGCACGACTCGTAGAAAAGGAGGAGCGAGAACTCCAATATAAAATCCAAGTGGCTTTAGAACGGCTAGAGATTGCCACCGCTGAGAAAAACACCGAAAAAGAAGAAAAGAAGCCGACGGAAAAGGAACTCGTTCCCGAGGCATATCATGATTATCTAAAGGTCTTCTCAAAAGGAGAAAGTGAGCGCATGCCAATAAGGAAACCATGGGATCACGCGATAGATATGAAAGAGTCATTCGTGCCGAAGAAAGGCCGTTTGATACCGCTATCCCCATCGGAACAAGAAGAGGTCACTGCGTTCATTGATGACCAACTAAAGAAGGGTTACATAAGGCCCTCTAAATCCCCTCAGACAAGCCCCATGTTTTTCGTGCCCAAGAAAGATGGCAAGAAGCAGATGGTCCAGGACTACCGTTACCGAAACGAACACACGGTTAAAAACAATTACCCACTGCCATTGATTGGTCAGCTGGTGGATAAATTAAAAGGAGCCAAGCTCTTTACGAAAATGGACTTATGATGGGGCTACAACAACGTTCGCATCAAAGAAGGTGACGAATGGAAGGCCACCTTCGTTTGCTTCCGAGGAGCGTACAAACCGCTCGTAATGTATTTTGGGCTATGCAACTCACCCAGAACCTTCCAAGCGATGATGAATGAGATCTTCGCCGATATGGATGGAGTTGTGGTTGTCTACATCGACGACCTTATGATCTTTATGAAAACAGAAAACCAAAAAGAACACAACGACATCGTGCGGGAAGTACTACGAAGATTGGAAGAAAACGATCTTTTCGTCAAACCCGAAAAATGTTCTTTCAGTAAGACCGAGGTTGATTTCCTTGGCATGATTGTAGGAAAAGATGGAATTCGCATGGACGATTCCAAGGTCAA
>JBBPQE010000312.1:0-27380 GCA_038092335.1 Boletus vinaceobasis | reverse complement strand
CTGCAGGAACCAAAATTGACTTTCGACCGATCTTGTCGATCTCGTCGGCAACAGCACCCAGCTGGTCACGTTTGGATGAGACGTCGTTCAAAGCGATGTCGAAGCCATCTCTGGCAAGACGGAGCGCGATACCACGACCGATACCCTGGGCTGATCCAGTGACGAGGGCGACTCCTTTAGTGATCAACATGAAGGCTTAAAGTGTGGGTTGAAATTTGAGCTACGGTCGGTCAGTTGAGGTGGTCGACCTTTTTATCTTCTGGGATAACGTGGGGGCTGATGACATGTGTACGCTGACGAGCTTGTGGGAAGCATCAAAGTTGCACCGGTGGAGTGAAACGGTATTAGAGCATACACAGGCGTTGGTGTGATGCGGCTGCAGTGTACTTAGCACATTGCAATCGGGGCACGATGCATGAGTGCCGTCACCGGAGGTTTCCAAATATGCCGTACCTGCGCAGTAACTTTGGACTCTTTGGACTGCCTAGGGAAATACGTGTCAGAACTTCAAGAGTGGTAGTGACATGGCGATTCATATCGGAATAGAGCAGACTTGAACAGCCCAAGAAAAAATGTACATAATTGACAGGTATGACACGAACAACTTTGTGTGCACCCCGGTAATATTTCTACACCCAGTAACATGATGGTCGAGGTAGCACAGCCAAACTTATCACTCACATCAAATGACTTCGAACTCCCCCCCCCGCAGCGTTGAGCGCTACAATCCTACCAAAAGAAGCCAAAGAACAGGAAACCTGAACTGGCAGCCATGATGCACAATACGATGTGTGGTCCGATGACTTGAGAAATCAGCGCGGAGACGGCTGTACCTCGTTCTTCACTTTAGTCAGGACCCACAGGATCCGTATTCTGTAGAGATGGTTGACGATAGGCTTCAAACGCTCCCTACAAACGCCCCGCTGTTGGCGCCCTCAGTATCCATGGAATACATATGGTGGTTTGTCCACAACACCCACGGGCCTCGCGTTATGGCGAGCCAAGTCGATAGAGTTCGTTTTACTTGTCGCGGTCGTGGGGCCACCTCCGTACGCACGTGCTGGCAAGTCTCTGGCCTTACCCCTGAGATCTTGAGAAGTTTTCTGGCGTGTCGGAACGTAATGGATAGTCACAAACTTGATGATGATCCACCGTTACTCTTCGTGGGTCTGTACCACTGACCTGGTTCACTGTTCTTGCTATGTCACGCGATTCGGAGAGAAAAAGTTTCGATACGCATGGCGTTTTCACTAGCAAGATCTATGAGCTTGACGCGTTGGGGAACGGGCGCAGATGAATAGCTTGAGGGTACTCAGAAATGACGCCATCCCCCCCTCTACTGTGCCATTGACCTACTGAACCGATGAAGCAAGTAGAGCTTGTTGGGGGTCTGTGGATACTAGGATGCGGTACGCGCACTCGCTGGCGTCTTGGGGCAGGAAACTACGCTTGGATTGCGGGAAAACGGGGGAGCTGAAGGAGAGGAGGCGGAATCCGAGCCTGGACACGGAGAGTATGTTTTGGAACGTCTGGGTGGGATGATCGCGTATGTTGTACAATTTGGAACACCACCGCTGAGCGCTGAGGGATCGTGACGAGTCGTCTTAGTCTGGTGACCAGCCCGTCCAAATGAGGCCGCACAATGCAAATCGTCGAGTGCCATTTGTGCATACCTCGGGGCAATGGCCGTCCATTTGGAAAGGGTAAGAGGCTGCTAAACAGTCCTCCAAGTCACCATAAATTCGGAATGCGAAAGGTGGCTTGGTCCCTTGACAAGGTGTCAACCTGAGTTCGGCACGCACACTGCAAGCCCAGCTCGACATAATTGCCAATCATTGGGTCAGGGCGAGAGCCTAGGAGACACAAGACCTGGACTTGTTCCGGCTGTTTGCGAGGTGCCCACAGACCACGGATCTTATCGTAAGTCTGCCTCGGATCCTGGTCGTTTCAGTTGGAGCGGTGCGGTGGGGTTCAAAGGCAACGGATTTGGTTGGCCGACGAGGGATTTGAATGGCATGTGTGACCTGTCACAAGGACTAGTCCGTGTTCTTGGGTGGCTGATTGTGGAGAACAACTATGGGTTACCCGCTCGACGAGCTACAGTACCAGAATTCAACACAAGAAGGGATGTGTCGTAGACTGACAGGCTTGTCGGCAGAGATCCGGGTGTAATAAGCCCCTTACCAGTGGAAGCTTGGCGGTATGTAAACCGAATTCAATCCACCGCAGCCGAACTCGTAACTGGTAACCCTGACAGGAATCCATTAAAGTCGCTGCGTTCCTAGATGCAACGAGAATCACCGTGCTTCCTTTTTTTCTTCCTCTTTGCGTACCTATCCCGGGTTTGCACTTTGGACGATAGGCTCTCGACAAAACCTGATGACGACGAATGATACCGAGTGCAGTCCACTCCTTGCAAAAACCAAGGCGAGCAAAGATGGCTTATTACTGGAATGTCGTGAGATCTCGCGCACGACCCGCTATGGCATCCTTGGTGCATTGTGGGCGGGGACGTTTCTCTGTGTGAGTCCTGTCGTGTCCTCCCTTGTGGTTGTCATCAAATTGTTGATACGTTTCAGAATCTGAACCGTACGTAGTGTGTGGCATAAGTCCGTTGACTTCGTTCAGTGACAGTTTGCACTTTTCTTCAGTGACGATGGTGGCTACTCGTATGATACTTGACCAAGCTTAGAACGCGCTCATTCTAACGAATACAACGCCTACAGTGCTCCCCTCGATCACATCCGAGTTCAAAGAATCCAACCAAGCCAGTTGGATCGGTACCTCGTACGTTCCATGCATGCTTCGTCCCTGTACACCCTCCCATCCGTATATCTCGTTAGCTATCTGCTCTCCACCTGCACCTTTACTCCCCTCTACGGACGGCTCTGTACCATCCTCGGCAGACGCGCCGCCTGTCAAACTGCCTTACTAGCAACCGTCATTGGTACGCTCCTCTGTGGGGTATCTGGAGGGATGGTCGAATTGACCGTCGCGCGGTTCGTACGTATACCCTAACTCATCTCCTCAGACACAGACCAGACCCTGATTTTGGGACATCTGACGTGATCTCGTAGATAGCCGGTATGGGCGGCGGCGCAGTCCAGTTGCTTGCCATGTACGTCCCTCTTTGTCTAGGCAACCTACACTCACTCACCAATGTACCTACACCCGCCAACGTACCCAGGATCGTCACGGCGGACATGTACAGCATTCGGGTACGTTCATGATGTTATCACCATGCCATCATACTCGTGATCATGCTTATTATCCCCAAGGATCGAGGATTACCCCAAGCGTTTAATAACATCTCGCAGGGTGTAAGTTCGTCCCTAGCCTGTACCGTTTGTATCACTTTCTGATGGCCGCGTGACGTAGCTGGGTCTGGGTCTCGGAGGTCCCATTGGCGGAGTTTTGAGTGATTTGTACGTTGTCTCTGTTAGTTGGTGTTGATCGTTTAAATCAGGCCTAATGTTGTTGGAGATTTGGATGGCGCATCGCCTTTTTATGTCAGGTGCCCCTATTCGTCTTGGTGATGGTCCTCGTCACCAATACGCTGCATTATGTCACACCAGTGAGGGCCTTACTTTCCTCCCTGTGACCAGCTGTCGAAGACGTACCGCAGGGTCAAGGTCAAAGCACGAAGGAAGTTCTAGCCAGAATCGACTTTGGAGGCTGTATTACCCTCTTCTTGATGGTCAGTGTAACTTCCTGTGTGTCCCTCGTGCTCGCATTACCTTTCACGCTAGATTGGATCGTCGCTCACATGGCTCAGTATGAAATATAACGAAGATCTACCTGTCCGTCGTTTCCTCTATCCCCCCTCCACCTCCTTCACATTCCTTCACAGTGGACAGACACCCAAGTCATCGTACCCCTGGTCCTCTCCTTCCTCTTCCTTGTCCTCTTCCTCGTCATTGAATGTGTTATCGCACCTGAACCCGTCCTTCCGTTGTGTCTCTTGCGCGAGAAAGTGCCACTCCTGGTCGGTCTGAGCAACTATTTCGTGTCGGTGTGCAATTTCTCGGTCATGTATTTCATCCCGCTGTGGTTCCAGACGGTGCCTCTAGACAGCGCGTCCATTGCGGGTATGTGACACCTTACCATGGCGCCGGTGGCTTGCTGACGATATATCTCGATACCATTACCATTCGCCTTCGATTGAACGCAGGTCTGCATCTACTCCCAGACAGTCTCGCCATGGGTCTCGGTTCGTTGTTCTCCGGGTATGCCTTCCTTCTCCCTTTGCACCTTACCTCATTACCTCATGCACCCTAGCTGGCTCATGCACCGAACGGGCAAATACAAAACCATTAACCTCATCTTTGGCATCTTCCCGCTGTGCGGCCTCGTCCCTATCATCCTGCTACGCGAAGACTCGGGGTTCGTGCAAAGGTGGTTCAGTGTCGTACCGATCGGATTTGGGAATGCAGTGGTGTTTCAGACGGTGCTGAGTACGTCCCTCCCCTCCTTTCTACGTGTGTGTCTGTGTTTGGGTTTGCTGACAGCGTTGGGACTTGGGGGGTGCTCAGTTGCATTACAGGCACACTTGTCAGGTGCGTGTCATCTCGTCCCGAACGAGGTGTACAAAGGCTAACGTATGTGTACGTTGGTTCGGCAGAGTCCCAGATGGCATTTGGAACAGCGTTTGGACAGCTCTTCAGAGGGCTCGGTAAGTCCGCTTTCTATCTCGAGTTTCGATGGGGGCGCGGAGGGCCGTACCTCGCAGAAGACTGTCTATAGGCTATCTGTGGATTGATCTAACGTGACTGTGTCCCCACAGGACAAACGTCTGGGGTGGCCGTCGCCTCCGCCGTGTTCCAATCCCGCCTCGACACCGAACTCCGTCGCCGTATTCACGTGCCCGGCGCTGAAAAGGTACGCGTTTTCGTGGTGCTTTCCTGCTCGTTGATGCGCGCGTACTGATGACACACTCTGACTACGATACAAAAAGATCATCACCGACATCCGCCACTCCCTCAGCCTAGTCACCGTCCTGCCCGATCCGCTCCAACGTACCGCACGCGATGCGTACGCGGCCAGTCTGAGGACGGTGTTTATCGTCGCGGCATGTTCGACGTTGACGGCATATTTGGTCAGGTTACCGGTGCGTTTCTCGCGTTCTGTTTGGCTTTGGTTTTCCGAGTCCGAGTCCTTTTTCTTTATTGTTTCTCCCCCTTCTTCTTTCCTTGATGTCTGGTGTTGACGGTCTCTTTGCACAGATCCCAGAAAAGACGATGGAGGAAGATGTGTGTGCAGAGTCCGAGACGGAAACAGAGGTAGGGTTGGATGTGGACAATGTGTGTGCGTCGCCGTGAGGGGCATTTCACCTCGCGTTGCCGACGAACGGAGGTGTGAAGTGGGATGGAGTAAGGCGAGGGGAGACGAGAGACGCGCAATGTTCTGGTCGCATCTTTTCGTGCACACACGTTTGGTAAACAGAACACCCCAGCGACCCGCCGTTGCGCGAACAAGGGGCCAAGTTCCCCCGCGCAGGCTGGAATAACCTCAAACATCGTTGGTCGTATGTATTCGTACGGTACACCATGTATACACACATACTACGGCACTCTAACATATGCGGACAAAATCAGGCATATCCTGTGAGTCCATCTTGTCATCTTGTCATTGCCTTGCCCAAATATCATTCTTAAAGCAGAAGTCAAGCCAGTGAGGGATCGATCAAGATTTTCAGCCATATACGACTAACTATGTGGTTTATTTTCTTTGGATCTGAAGGTGATTGTGCTCTAATCTCCTAGCTATAAGCTTACACAACAATACTAGGAATAGAAGGTGATGCCGCTTCCAAGAGACCACTCACATGGAATCAATGCAACGAGGTGGGTCAAAATCCACATGCATCATGACAGCTTGTCACATAGTATGACATTCAAAGGTCCGACATACACCCACTGCAAATACTTGCATTTGTGTCGTCACAAGCGAAGCAGTCTCAATATTTCAATGCCAGTGCGAGACACCTAACCTAAGTACAAGGCACTATTCAACTTGTTTCCCCCGGACCAGCCCTTTTCTGCCTCGCCTGCACGTGAACCATTGGCCGCTTGGTTGAAGCCTGTTCGCACGCTAGTTACGACGTACATCGCAATATTGGAGACGTCATGCTCACCATCGATGGCGCAGAGCGAGCACTATGGTGCGAAGACCTTGGTGTACGCCAAGGGATCCCACATACCGCCGTTCTGCATATCCCGGGAAACCATTGGACAATATTCGATCCCCATACCTGAGTCAGAGTCGAAGACCGCGGAAGTATCCACTCCGAGGGGAATGCCCCCATCCCCCGGGAGAGCAGATCTAGCGCAAGTGCGGGGAGCTGTGAGGAGAACGACGAGAGGAAGAGAGGAAATGAGACGGGATTCAGACAAACAAAAGGATACGCATGCGTTGGAAAGGTGGTACCACGGCTCGCGTTTCTATACCCTGGACTCTGCGACAACTCGGCAGCTCCTGTGCCAATTGCGGACATGAGGCATCTCATTGACCGCACATGCCGCTGCAAGCAACGTGCGAGGCAGACTCCATACCGCGCTGGGTATAATGGTTGTCATCGGTCCATCCAAGATGAACGGCTACTCAGTAAATCCTCACCGCGAGCCGCCCGGCACGAACCTCGCACCAACGAACACAGACTCATCGACACAGGGGGCCCATGAGGTCGGCTATATGATATTCACGTTCTCCAACTTGTACCCCGAACCCGGTACTGTAGGGC
Organism: Boletus vinaceobasis; assembly: GCA_038092335.1. Classification (NCBI taxonomy): domain Eukaryota; kingdom Fungi; phylum Basidiomycota; class Agaricomycetes; order Boletales; family Boletaceae; genus Boletus; species Boletus vinaceobasis. The sequence continues at coordinate 20,641 of JBBPQE010000312.1, read as the reverse complement.
GGTGAGAGACCGGAGTGGCGTGCAACCGTATGCGTACAGAATTGCATTGCACATTGTAGGCCTGTATGTCGCTGAGATTGGTCTGGAGGGTCATCGGACGTCGTTTGGATTCGTACTCCAAGACATGAACTTGTTTCAGTCTCGATTGACACAAACGCCCATAGCGCCAACATAATGGAGTCCCTCGGATATTCAAACGTGTGCGGCGCAGCAGAGAAGTCGCCAATTGGACACCGCTCCGAGAAGCGACAGCGATGCCACACAGCACATGCACACCCCAAACACACTCCACCACCAACCAACAGCACCACCACACACCAAAGGGGTCCCCCTGACCTCTCGTGTTGAACGATAACCATGTTCAGGTCTGCCGCGACAAAGATCGCGCACAATACCACTATTCCTGCCCTCGCAGGCAACTCCGACCTCCGCGCGCTCCAAGACCTCATTACTGCTGAAAAGACCGTCCTTACGTCGTGCGTCGAGTCGTGTGCTCGTCTCCAACCTTCTCTGAGTTGACGTTGACGTTGTCCTTGTTTCGTTTCTTCATGGATGCAGATTGCAGAAACTGAAAGTGGATCTTGCCAAGGCGGGGGATGCGCTTCGAGTCTGGGGTGAAGGGGAGGGGGATGATCTTGCTGTACGCTCCATCTTCGATGGGAGGCGGTCTGACAGACAGACTAACTGCGTGACTCGCAGGACATCCTCGCTGCGTCATCGTCGATATCGGCGCTCTTCGCGACGGCCCTCTCGACCTACTCGTCCCTCCACCACACCATACGAGACAGCATGAAATCCGTGCGGACCCGTGAAGAAGCCCTCGACGACCTCCGCCGCCGCCGCCGGCGTGTCGGCGCATCCGCCGAAGCTGCCGAGAAGAAGCTTAACAAGATGAGTCCCGAACACAAAAATCTCGGCATACAAACGGACACCCTCAACAAGCTGCGCGATGAAATGCGGGCCATTGATGGGGAGATCATCCGTGAAGAGGCAGAATTGGGGGATTACAAGCGCAAGTGTACAAAAGATTGGATGGGCTTCAAGTTTGGTGGTCTGGTCGAATGTTGCGAAACAGGCGTGGTACGTGCGCCTCTTCTTACTCTTATTTCCCCCTCCCTGAGCAGTGATACCTTTAGATCGTGGGTGACATTGGCAGACAGATCATACAGGCAAGTTGTGATCTATCGTATATCCTCGCACCCCTGACATTGTCCCTTTGTTCGGCCGCACAGTCCATCCCCGAGGACGTCACGCAACCTGGCTTCCCGCGCGCGTACTATGGCGCACATGGTCGTGTAGGCGACCTCGTCGTCGAAGCGCAACGTGCGGTCTCGCAAGTTGCCTTCTCCGGTCTTCCCTCCGGACACATCGCTACTTCCATCCCTCAAACCCAACCTCCGACCTCTCAAGACCCTCCTGTTCAGTCACCCTTCCTTCCCACCCCTTCGTTAGGCAGTGAACTCACGTTAGGGGTGGGCACGTACGGCCCTCATCCTGGTGCTCCACATGCGGTATGTCCCATGTCTATGTCGCCTTGCTGTTGCCTGGAGGCTGGTATCCATCTTCGCTGCCGTCACGCAACACATGTCGAGGAATATGCATGCTGATATATACATGATATTACAGAATAGGCGTGCCTCGGTCGACGAGCTCGGGGTACACACACCATCCGCGCATGCTGCCCCCCAGTTTTCGTCGCTCCCCACCCACAGGGAACATGATACCGTCCCGGTATCATCGTCGGTAGGCCCCGCACAGCCACTCCCGCACTCCGTGCCGTATGATAGCGGGGCGGCAGGGACGGAGGAGAACCAATCGTTGATGGCATCCATCGCCGATGCGCTCTCCCAATCCCATCGTGGGTTTTCCCTCGAGGAAGCCACTGCACTCGAGGCCCACGACGAACCTGTGCCAAAATATGAACCCATTGCAGGTAACGTGGGACTGTCCGCGCAGAGTGAACCGCATGGTCCAGTGACAAACGGACACGTGGACTCACCTCTACTCACCGAGGAAAGAGAGGGGCCTTGGCCCAGAAGAGCGACACGGCGGAGTACGTCGCCGCCAAGCCTTCCACCGGGTGCAGCGCCGGCCGCGATTAGGGCTTGGGATGATAGAACGGGTCAGGGTGAGGATGGTGCTCATTCTGATCGTCCGGCATCGTCGAGCGCGCGTGTGCCTTCACAGCGACCTATCTCTTCCCGGGAACGGGATGGGGAAGAAGAGGATGGCTTAGCTTACGATCGTGAGAGTCGGTATTTGGAAGAGGAAGGTGGGGTCGGTTTGGATGGTAAGCATCATGAGGAAGACACGTTGTCGGAGAGTGGTGGGGAGGAAAGTGCTGATGTGGTCGCGATGACCTACGATGAGCAAGGCACGACACAGATTCGAAGATCGGTGTCGACGGGTGCGGCGTCCAACATGACGACGCTGTCACGCGCTGGGAGTCAATGGCGAATACCACGTGTTCCACCCCCGTCTGTGGATGCAAACGCGCTCGACATCGACCACACTGCTGCGCACCGGCTACAGAGTATGCACAACATCGAGACGGCCGAAGAATATGAGGAGGAGATACGGACGGTAGAATCGGCAGACGAATGCGCACACAATGTGGCTGCGGCACGGGAAGTTTCGCGTGCGTTGGATGCGTTGGAGTTTAGTGCCGTTGCACCGCCATCGACATCGTCGAGTGGGTATTCGACGCCGAGGGGCCCACCGCCGGGTTATGGATCGGCGTTGTCGACGCAGAATCAGGCTACTGCGCCGTATCCGCGTAGATCGTCCCCGCTACCGCCTTCTTTGGGAAAAGCACTGTCTGGCTCTGCCCCGCCGTCCCCGATCCTGCCTCCCAATCCACCGTTTGCGAACCAAGCACCACCGATGGTGGAGGCACGACCATTCCAAGGGCATCGTCATGCATCGAGCGAGAGCATACCTGGACGACTCCCCACTCCCACTAACCAAGGCTCTGGTGGTGGTGGTGGTGGTGGTGGTGGTCCGGGTGCACCGACAACACCCAGATCGACATCCCCCATGTACCGTCCAACTGCCGACTACCCACGCCCGACACCGCCGTTTTCGTCACCTCTGATGGCGAGCTCTGCGTCGTCGTTGAATGGGGGTGCGAGTCCAGGCGGGCCACGGACGATCTCGGCGGCTGCGTTTAGGAGGCAACAGGCGCGGTCACCGAGTGGGACTGAGCCAGGACCCGCGGACACGAGTCCGTTGACCTTGCGGAAGCCGTCTGTGTCGCCTTCGACGGCACGACTGTCGCAGGTGGGATTGGGATCGCCGCAATCTATGCCAGCGCCGGCGCCTGTTGGGGGGCCCCTCAAGGCGAGGTTGTCGGTGGTGAACCCGGATCCGCGGATGTCGGATGAGGATGAAGGAGGGGAGCCGTTTGATTATGTCGCGGCGTATGGTGGAGAGAGTGTGGGGTACGGTTCGAGAAAGTATGTGAGTGATTTGGAGAAGCCTTGATGGAAGGGGTGGGTGTTGTCGGAGAATTTGTGAAAATGGCTTGAATTCGTTCTTCAAACAGGTATGCTATGAAATATGCGACACGGTGGTTTGGTTCGTCCGTCTGCTTTTTCTTTCCTTATTGTCATTCGATTATGATGTCTATTTGTGTTATGTATTCTTTGTCGTGAATTCTCTTTATTGTGCTAGTATGGACGCTGTATACGTTCTGTGTAACCTAGTAGTTATATACATTGGCTGCTCAGAAGTTGCAAGAGACACCAGCGACGGTATTTAACGGTTTGTATCACGTGACCTGATGGGCGTTGCAAAACTTTGTTTTAGCCACCTATACAGTTCTTTCCCAATACGGACATCCCATACTACGGTCGCTGTTAGGTCTGACAAGATCAAACACCCCTCGACGTTGCAAGGTATGTCCCATCGTTGAAGAACGTATCCTAACCCTCATTCAACGTACCACACGTCTGGATCTCACAGAAGGCACCTTTAATACCAAAAAAAGTAAACTGAAAAGATGACGCACGACGCCGTGTGGTTCTCTCGTCCCCGCAAGTATGGCAAGGGAAGTCGTCAGTGGTGCGTAACAACGCATTTTTTTTCTCTCCTAAATCGTGAACCGTTGCTTGTCTCTTCTCCCCCATCATCGATCAACCGTACCCTCCCAACACACTATCATCGCCGACCCGACCTCGGGACATTCCGCGCCTGCGTACAGCCGCCTCTGCGCGCACCAAGCAGGTCTCATTCGTAAATATGGCCTTGACCTGTGTCGTCAATGTTTCCGCGAAAAGTCGGCTGCGATCGGGTTCGTCAAGGTACAGTTTTCGTTCTTGGCTCGTTCCACCTTTTATTCTCGGCCTCACGCCCGTGGCTTTTCCTATAGAGCCGGTAAAGATCGCGCCGCTTTTGTCTCTACATCTCTCCCTTTTTTTTTATTTCTTTTCTGCCTCGGCGTTACGTCGTGTATGCAATATGTCGCACAAATGATTGCATGAAACAAAGACCTTTTCTCTGGGAGATGGTGTGCGTTATTTGGATGAGAGTGACGCTCAATGCCGATACCCCTGGTGGTTCCGAACGATGGATTGTCAGGATACATGGCAATGGCGTCGTCCGCAAAATTGCTCAAACTGAGCCGGGGGTGCATATATGTACGACCCTTCCATTTGAAGTGCCTTCGGTAAGTTTAGACTAACTTCAAGATGACATACTTGAATTCATCGACGTTCCTCCCCTCCCGAAAAAGAAGAACGGCTTTGTGTAGTAGTTGTGAGCCAAACATTGATCCATGTCACATTCTGCTCGTCTTATGATGTTTTTTCTTGCTTTAAAAGTGAAGTATACTTCTTTGTCCGAACATGGGTCGCTACCGTAATATTTCTTCTGCTCCAGCGTGTGTCCGACATCATTGGCTCATTCCGTTCCTTGCCCATCGATGCATCGCTGACCCAAGTTCGATTGTATGCTTTGTACCGAGGATCGTGCTTGCCTTACGATGTTCGGTTACTTATGTGAAATCGCAGCCTTGTCTATCAATCGACCACCACGGGCTGCAGATGCACAAAGTACGTGCGCGCATTTTCTCCTCCAACCCTCCAATCTCCCTGTTTGAATATATACCTTAGTCACTAACGAGCTTTTCGACGAGGTGATACCGAGGCCACGACAGCATACACTGTCAGCTTGTAGTGTGATGTTGCATCCGCGTCTGGATTTCTGAGTATCGGCGCGCCAAGGTTCAGAATGTTTTTTTCGACCCTTGGACGGTTGTGACTAGTAAGGTCGATTGAATGATTTGTTTCCCCGACTGTTTTCCTTCCTTTATTCTGAACGTTGCTGCCGACGGCGTCGTCTGCGGACAAGGTCTCGTTATTCCGTCCCTACCACCTTTTTTTTTGCATGCGAGACGAACCCCTTGACTTATGATGACCTCACACTTACTAGCTTATGTGGAAGGAGGCGTTTGAAGGCCACGCATCAATGATTGATGATCGGCTGTCGGCTGGTTCTCGGCCCGGGGTCGTTGCTTGTCCGGGACGTGGAGAAGGACATATGGCAGGAGGGCCGCGGACGATGCGTCGTGGGTTGTCGTTGTGCGCCCTTTGAGCACCGGATTTTAACTTGCTCCCTCGCTTTCGTTTGTATCCGCTTTTTGTTTCATTTATCGAACAACACCCGTTGGAGGAGATCAAACGACTTGCCTGGCGGGACCCACAATCCTCAGAGTATCGAGTGTCATGCCCACGTCCACGTACACCGAGCGTAAGAATGAGGCATCTTGTAATCGCCCCGGGTGTCTGAAGCTGTTCAGCGAGAATGAGTGGGGCTCATCTCATCTCGCCCGAAGTTCACGGTGTTATGGATCCGAAAAATGGGTCATGAGTTATGGATGCAAAATCCTTGCAAACCGACCCGGGAAACCAAACAACTTATGGCTCATTAGGGAGCCCGGCCGGAGTATGGATTATCGGGGTATCGACTGCACCTGTACCTCTCCATTTGGAAGTGCACTTGTAAGACAATGGCAGCTATCGAGAGTCGTTTAGAATGATGAGCCACCGACAGCTGCTCCGGTCATCGCTGCTCGGTGGGTTCTAAGACCGCCAAACCTTATGTAGTTTCCTTTTTTGCTAGCCGTTGGCCAATCATCGCTTTCAACGTCTTGCGGAGTAGGAGGCGTTCCAGATGCTGACTGGCAGGGGATGACCATGAAGCAGGTCGCCTATTGAACAGGTAACCCCCGCGCAGTACCTCGGTGTTCCCCCTACCCCCCAACGATGGCCACTGTTGCCTCCACAGTGGACTACTATATCCAAATTGCAAACGTGGTCTATATCACCCGGGTGTGTCAAAGTCAGTCCTGGTTTCTTTCTTGCCCTTGGTCATCCCGCCTTTATTGGCTCACATGGCAGCATGCTGTGGTGTTTTTTTTAAACAGCCTCCAGTACCATTCTCGTGTTGTACGATCATGGTGAGTATCTATTGGTCATGGGGATGCATCTGTCCTGGTACAGTCGTTGATCGGGTATATAGCAATCACGTTCGACAGGGAGGTAAGGACCTCGGTTTGGTGACCCATATGGACAAGGGCTGACGACCTCACCAATTAGGTGGATCATGTCTGGGTAAGCTACATGGATTTTGGGTTCGTCCCGGTTTAACAGGTGATGACATCCATGGCCTTTATCATGGTTAGACCAAGCCCCTTTCGTTTGGAAGTATCAGTTATCTGCTTGTACGTCTCGACGCTTGCCACTTTCATGTCCGTTGTTTATTGATCTGCAATACACGGCAGATCCGCTACGTTGGCGATGCACTGACCATGTGAGTTTGGACGAACTAATGCTGTGTTCCTGTATCATGACGCTGATTCGAAACGACGTGTTTTCTTTTTAGCTTCAATATGTTTGGTAAAAAAGAAAAAATTGGTCTACCATTGGATGGTGTTCGCTAACTTTTTTTTTTGTAAAAGCTTTCATTGGAGCTCACACTCTGGAGGTATGTGGAATATTTTGGATGTTTGCTTGCCTTTTTCTTTATGCTGATGACCATTATTCACAGTTGTGCGTGTCCCTCTTTTTCGTTCACCATTTTTTGAGATGAAGATGACTTTCGTGGACACTCCTCCCCCTCCCGAACAAAACGAACGGCCCCGTGTAGTTGTGAGTCAACCGTCGATCCACGCATTCCGCTCCTCTTCTGATATCTTTTTTTTTTTTTTCTTTTCTCAAAAGGTAAAGTGTACTTCTATGTCGAAGCATGGATCGGTACTCTAGTATCTTTTTCGCTCCAGCGTGTGTTCGACGTCCCTGGTTCCTTCCGTTCATCACTCATTGCTGACCTCCCTCCCTTTTTTATTTCAAGTGGTCCTTCAAGTTCGATTGTACGCCTTGTACCGAGGATCGAAAACTGTCCTTATCTTAATGATGTTCGGTTATTTGTGTGAGATCGCGGCCTTGTGGTCTATCATGTGTTTCGTTGATGCGGACACACAAAGTACGTCCATGCGTTTCCCCCTCCAACCGTCCATCTCACGAACCATTGGCTCCCTGTTTGAATATATATTATATATAAAACTTAGTCACCAACGAGCTTCGGACGGGGTTATACATCTGCGCCGACACTCACAGTCCATCATTTTATCACGTCTACATCCTTTGGGTACCCGTGATCATATATGACAGCGTGCTCTGTCTGCTCGCGCTGTGGTACAGCATCCGCTCCTGGATCTCTGAGTATCGGCGCGCCAAGGCTCTGGGGATGGATCCGGTGTATATTATGACCATCACAGACTCGCTTGTCGCGGGCAACGCCGGCTATTTTTTCTAGTGCGTACAGCGTTGTTTTCGACCCTTGGACGGCTGTGACTGAAGCCGATTGAATAATTTGTTTCCCCGACTATGGTTTTCTTGTTGTGAACGCTCTTGACGACAGCATCCTGCTAACGTGCGTTATCAGCATCGTCTCCGGACAAGGGGTACGTCAACTCCGTCCCTACCTTTTATGCATACGAGGCGAACCCCCTGATTCACGATGACCTCACACTTACTAGCTTCAATGGACGGGGGTGTTTCAAGGCCACCCATCAATGATGGAAGTGATAATTGGCTGTCGGCTGATTCTCAGCCTAAAGTCGTTGCTCGACCCGGAAGTGGAGACGGAAGGGATTGATATTTCGGAGGATGTGCCGTGGGCTGCGGTCGCGCGCCCTTTGAGCACGCTTTTTAGCGTGCGTTGAGCTTCGTGTTTTCTCGGACTTTATCCATTTTCACATTCGTTTATATCCACTCTCTTTTCTGGGGTGCTGTTAACCATCGAGGCATAGACTGGCCGACCTATTAGATGTCCCTCTCCTTAGCTATTGGGTATTTCTTATCAGTTGCGGGGAACTGTAACTCGGGCCGCGATCGCCGAACACGCGCAGGACGTGTGCAACATCATAGTCCCGACTTCTGGTCTTCACCTACCCACCCACTACCTCCACAAATGGCGTCGTCGTCACTCGCTCTCTCTTCTTTGCTCTCACATTGTATACGGTTCACAGTCTTTACCTACCAAATGGCATGGATTATACCCCACGAATTGACAGACCGAAAATGCGACCATTTGATCCCGCTTCATCTCTTCACAAAAGCCTTGTTCCCTTTTAAATTTGGCTCATGGCCTTCATCGCGGTACAGACCCAACTCGCGACCCACAGCATAGAGTCCCTGCTACTCTGCCGACGTGGAACAACAGCTCTATTACAACCTCGCATGCCCCGACCCAGCACTGTGACGACCGTTGCAACTGTCAGTCGGCTGCCTGAATGAAACAAGGCAAACCTTTCGGATATTCCTAACATACGGATGGCTCAAAACACCTCGGGTCGGTGTAGGCTGTGCAGCTCACCAGCAGGTTGCGCGTTAGGTGAGTACTTATTCTGGGTAGCATTCTGAGTCCTACCGTTGCACCGACGAGGTATGTATGTACTGCGACTCGACTGACGATTATTCGACAAGAAGCCCACCTCTCTTCTTCGTTATCAACCAGCTAACTCCAGTAACAGTACGCTATGATCGTGGCGATCCCAAGGCTATTGCGGACCGAAACTAGGAGACACACAGCTTGCACCACACTGAGTACTGAAGGCCTGAGGCTTGAGGCCACGAGAACTAGAAGCCGATCAGGCATTCGCTCACAGATCGACGGCTTCGTCTACATGTCTGTAAATATCCATGCCAGGATCTGCTCCGACATTCGGATATGATCACGAATACAGTGGGGCACCGGGAGAAGTCGTAGCCTGAGTGTAGTTAGCCGCTGGCTGAACGAGGGAACTTGGATTGAGGTTGCTTCCGCGCTGCTTTGGGAACTGGTCGGCCAGAAACCACGGAATTTGATCTGAAGGGCGTGCTCGGTGATCACTGGATGATATATTCGAGTCATCAGTGTGCGGCTCGGAGACTCTGACGAAAAGCCATCAACAAAGTTCCAGACGATTGATCTGAGCCGTTGGTGTGACTGAAGCACGCTTTGTGAAACAAGAGTCAAAGTATTTTGTTGCGCATTGTATGACAGGCATAGGGAAACACGAACAACTTGGCCAGAGTGTAGGAAGCAACAAAAGAACGGGTCGCCATCGTTGAGTACTTTCGGACTGATAAATAACATCCCATTTCCAACAGTTGCGACCCTGCCAGCATGGTTGTCCCTATCAAACACCTCGGAAGTCACCACTACAATAAGGGCGATGCGGGTGGGATGTGCATTATGCCATTTAGGTGAGAGCGTGTAAATGTGTGAACTGATGCATATTGATAAGATGACACGTGTTTCAAGTTTGCCTGACGAGAACGGCTTACTGTGAGTGGACGACTGCATCAAATTTTCCATCGCTCTGATACCTAGCCGAGTGTGTCTCCGAGCATGGGCGGGGAGTCAAAGAATGGTAAGCACTCGGGCGAGACGTTTGAGAGTGCGACACTGACCCGAGGGACCCAAGAGTCGAGTGAAGACAGTTCCTCCCCCAGCACCATTCATCAACAGCAAGCAAAACTGATCAGACTCGATGGTCGAGGCACCATACAGTCAGTCGCGTTCTTCGCTGATGGGAAGCACATTGTGAGCAGTGGCGAGGAACTAAGGATTCGACGTTGGCGGGTGGAAGATGGCACGGAGGCAGGGGCGCCAATGGATGCGGGGAACAAGGTTGGCAGCATCGCAGTGTCACGAAACGGAAGGTGGATCGTGAGTGGGACGGACAGGGGGAAGGTGACGGTGTGGAATGCGGAGAGCCACGAAGAGGTGACCGCGTTCGAAGGACACAAGAGTTGGGTGAAAGCAGTGGATGTCTCTCCGGATGGGACGAAAATCGCGACCGGATCGCTTGATTCGACTGTCTGCGTCTGGTCGCTCTCGACTGGCGAGCGACTGCTCGGCCCCTTGACACACGACGACGGCATTACGGCGGTCAAATTTTCACCTGACGGACGTCTCATAGCCACTGCTGTCGGGTGGCCCTTCGGTAGCGTTCGGCTCTACGACAGTCTGGACGGCTGCCTCCGTGTCGACGTCTTAATCAGACTGCCCGTATTCCCGCGTCTAACCGAAGTCCTCGCTTGGATCAGTGATAGCACGCAACTCTACGTCTTGTCTAGCGACGGCAACGTCAATTGCCTCGACGTGTCCACCGGGACGACGCGCTCTCAATGGCCAATTCAACACAGCAGCCAGAATCCCAGGTGCATCGTTCCATCGAGCAATGGCGCATTTATCGCAGCGGCCACAGACTCATCGGTCTCGTTCTGGGACACTACGACGCACAAGCAAATCGGGACCGTCATCCAGTATTCAGGTCACATAGAGACAATGGCTGTCTCAGCAATCCATGACCTTGCGTTGGGCGGAGAGAAGACAATCACCCTTCGCAGTCTCCGTGGTGTCCTTCCCTCATCCTACCTTGACGATGTAAGACTTGCATTACTAAAATCCCGCTGCATCGAAGCTGCATGAAACGGTTTCCTAATTGCAAACCACTTTGTTGACTACTGCTGTAGATTCGGCCCGTGGGCGCGGAAAAATTCGATCTCGAAGAGACAATCAAGTCCCTTCGCGCACAGGAGGAGAGCCAAAGTGCGTTTATTAGCACACTGGCTCGCGTGTCGTTGACGTCCACGTTCATTAGACCGAAAAATTGCGTGTCTGGAAGAAGTCGTTCAGCAACTCGGTAACCAGCTCTCCGACTCTCAACATAGAGCGGATAAACTCAGCGAAACCACCGAGTGCCTTTGTGAGTGCATCCATTGCCAACCTGACGTGCGCTTCATTGACCTCCCCGTCCGTTAGACGGCAAAATTACCCGCCTCGAACAGCAATTCCGCACTTACGAGCAGAAACATCAATGCGAAGCCCTGTATGCCGAAGGCCGCATACTCGACGCTGCCGTCTCTCTTCTCGAGATTACCAATATTGTAAGCTCGGTCGGAGCCAACGCGCTCATAATGGACTGGGTTGCTAGTGAGTTTTGACGTCGCACATTAGGGTAAAGTCCTCATTATCTACCATCAGCGTTCAAGAGCCTATGCATACCAACGCTGGAAACAATTGGAGACGAGGCATTGAGCGCCGAGAAACAGGATGAAGCGATCGCAGCCTACTCCACGGCGTTGTTACTCGGTCCCTCGACTCCGAACACCATACTAATCAAGTGGGCGAACACGGTGTTGATTCGTAGCTCAGCGAACGACGCATTGGCTGCCGCTGCCAAGGTAGCCTCTACATGATAGTCCGAAGCTTGGCGCTGACACAATCTTTTTGGATCAGTTCAACCTTCCAAAGTTTGTCATCTGTAAGGTGATCTGCAGCGTTCTTGAAGAGGGTGGTCGTATTTCGGAGGCAGTCAAGTGTTTCCAACAATTGCAGAGCGAGCTGGGAGAGGACACGAGTAGCCGCGATGAGCAAGCACAATCGGAACTCGTTGAGGGCTTCCAACGGCGACGTAGCGATGCGACACATTTCTTCCACGCGACGATAAACGCCCTTGATAGGGAAGGGAAGTCTATAGATGAAACCGAGTGGCTTGCTAGTGAGGATTCCTTATTTGGTTCATCGCCCTCGGTGCCCTCTGACATTGAACATCAGACTTCAAAGCGCGTTGTCTCAAGACTTTGGAGCAACGTGGAGATGTCGCCATGGACTCTGCATCATACAGAGATGCTGTTGACCATTACACTACAGCATTGATTCTCGATTCCTTGTCGACGGACCTTTTGACGAAACGAAGCAAAGCACAAGCTGGAATTGGATCGTGGAAAGATTCGCTGGAGGATGCTGATGCGGTACGTGTATCCTGATTTATCCTGATTTATATGGGAACAATCAATCAATGCGATGCCAGGCGATTGGACTCGACCCATCGTCTCCACGTGGCTATGAGAGAAGACATGCAGCACTACTTGGCACTCACCGTTACGATGAAGCAATCGATGCGTATGGCGATATGCTTCTGAAGCTTGAACAATCTCCGGATCCAGTTATTCGGGGTAAATGTTTTCTTACTCGAACGAAAGGATCGCCTGAGGATTTTACTTCTTGTAGGGTTGCGTAACCGCTATGTGAGCCCATCACGGACGTTGGAGGCCATTCGCCACTCTGTCAAGCGGACCCAGCGGGGTGCTCCGCATGTCCTGATTGACACAGGGACTGGCCGTCTTTATGACCAAGTGGAGCGTACGGATGAATTCGAAGCTGATCCAAAATTCAAGGCGCTTGTTGCATCTACGACGACGGTGCTCGACAACTCTCGCATCACACAGATCGTTCAGCAATTCTTTGGATACGCCACGTTCTCGCATACTTGGGAAGGAGCTGAACCACTGTTCCATGACGTCCTTCGTGAATCGGTGCACAAACTAGCAGAATCGCCCACTGTCTTCAAGTTGGTGATGTTCTGTAGGACGGTGCAGGAAGCTGGTTTACGTTGGGCATGGTCCGATACATGCTGCATCAACAAAACGGACGGCTCGGTGCTTCAGGAATCCCTGACCTCAATGTTTCAATGGTACCACGAGTCCACCCTCACGATCATCCATCTAAAGGGTGTACGATCTGACTCGGAGTTGGGCGCTCTCATCAGAAGTCTTTGGAACACCCGCGCATGGACATTGCAAGAGTTCTTTGCATCTCGAGCCATTCGTTTCTACACTGAAGATTGGAAGCCTTATCTTCCTCATGAGAGTGTGTATAACCACAAGGACTCGTCTGCAATCATGGGCGAGATGGCGGCTGCAACTGGGGTCGATGTACAAGTCCTGCTCGCTCTCCGACCTGGATCAGAGAACGTACGGCAAAAACTTCGACTTGCCGCAGCGCGCACTGCTACAAAACAAGAGGATACAGCCTACTCACTCTTCGGCATCTTCGATGTCTCTATTCCAGTCACGTATGGTGAGGGCCAAGAACGCGCGCTGGGTCGTCTCTTGCAAGAGGTCTTAACTCGATCAGGTGATGTCAGCATTCTAGCCTGGACAGGGAAGGCATCCGACTACAACAGCTGCCTTCCTACGGAGATTGGCGTATATCGCGAGCCAGTGTCACCCTATATTCCATCGCCATTGGGAGATGACGAGATGAACACGTTGGTTGCAGAACTACGGACATCCTCAAGATACCTCGATTCGACCGTGATGCTATACGATCGAGTCGTCCATCTTCCATCCCCACGTCTTGTCAGCCGCCGGTTGAGCTTATCTTGCATTGTGTTTCCGCTGAAAGGCCCAATGCTCTCAAGCAGTGGTTCTCAGCATGTTTATTGCGCCACAACATCTGCACTCGGGAATGTTGAGATCAAGACGACGGAGGATTTATCCAGCCTAAACGAACTGGTGCTCGTGCATCCATGGCTCCAGTGCCTGCTTGATCCTGCCCTTCCTTCCGAGGATGTGTTTGCCGACGATGACGCCGACGCGCCCACCCCCGACGCCGACGTGCTCTCTCCCTTTGTATCACACATTGAATCCCCCCCATCCGACAAGCTTACCAGAGCATTACGGCTTTTTGCGCGTCTCAGACAGCCTTTTGGCGCGCTATTGCTCGTTCCTTTATCCCACACTGAATACAAACGTGTTGCATCTGATCAGCCTATTGTCGTGCAGCTCCTCAAGGGCGTTTTACCGCGCCATCTCGCACGGGGGATACGGACGCTGGATATCTTGTAGTTGCGGTACTATCTTAGGGAGTTCATCTGTCTTTGTTTCCGGATCTCTTACTACAATCTCAGACCTGACATTGGCATGTTCTCGCGTTTCGCACTGGTTCCTGTAACATACATACATCGTGGCAGTCTTTTTTGTGGTTCAGTGACCCGGAGTAGCCAGGACGGTCACAGGCAGCTGGTAGAATGAACGCATCTAATAACACGCCATTTACTTGCTTACTATGCGGATGTTTGGCAGCGTGATGGAAAATCTTGATGTAGACTTCGTGAAGGATATATGGTATAATCCAAATCATGATCTGCGATATCTATCGATCGACGGTTTGACCTCAGTCACCAGCCTACTAATCTCCGACTCGTTACTAGCTGCGGTGGACCGTACACAGGTGAGTAAGCTTTCAGAATCTGAGCTACACCATAACTATTAATTTTTATTCAATCACCCTTGACAGCCAGTGACATGGAGTTGGCAGCAACAGACAAGTACTGATCCTTAGTAGCTATGGACAAAACGCGCCGCACACTCAGGCGAACCATAGGTGAACTTTTGAAACCTCAATGAAACGATGGTCAATTGATAGAGTATCACGCTGTCACGCGTGAGAAGGTTTCGGAGCCGATTATATTACTAGCGCGCGATTCTTCCCCGCCCCCACCCACTTCTCTTCCCAATCACTATGAGCTCCTTGGATAGCGTGTTCACCCAGACCTCCGCCGTCTCCCTCGCGATAGTTGGCGCTGTCGGTCTCATTGCAACCGCTTGTGCTAATGTCGTGTTACCCAAACGCGCACGATGGCAGGACAAGTTCGCGTTCATCTGGCTGGTGAGCAAGGAGCAACTCATGATTCAAAGGACCGTCGATGAATTGCGATTGTCAAGGCCTTTGATGCATTGATACACTTCTCGTTCGAGGGTTCCTTCCTCTATCTTTCAACCTTTGGCAAGTCCGTAAACACCAGCACGGGTTTCTTTGCAGACATTTGTGCGTGCCTATTCTTGCAGCTAGCAACGTAACGAGTGTAACGAACGTCTTGTACGCTATCAGGGAAGGAGTATACCCTGGCAGACGCCCGTTGGGGTGTTTCAGACCCAACGGTCGTATCCCTTGAACTATTGACTGTCCTCGGTGCTGCCCCACTTTGCTGCTATATTCTGACCCAGGTCGTCAAGGATGAGCCCTCTCGTCATTATTGGATCATTGTATTGTGTACTGCCGAGTTATACGGAGGGTAGGTCGTTTGTCGAGTTTATTGCTCCGAGTCGCCAGTTGAGGTATGGATAAACGTAGATGGATGACATTCTGTCCCGAATGGTTGGCCGGAAGTCCCAACTTGAATATCTCCAACCCACTTCATCTTTGGGTATACCTGGTGGTATGTCCATTTCTCGACGACATGTCGATCGGTGGACTGACGCGAGTTTCCTTGTGAACCTATAGTTTATGAATGCCATGTAAGTGGCACATACTAGTTCTAGGTTTCACGATCGGTAATCTCCTCGATCACAGTTGGGTCGTTATTCCTCTATGGCTGATGTGGGATTCGTATGGGCATATTGCTGGATCGTTGCGGCAGGCCCAAGCTCATGCTCTGGCAAAAAAAAACTGAGGGGTATAGCAAGAATCTGTAGTCTATCTTACTCGCGTATGTTTGCTCGAAGTTCGGGTTGTCATGCGCCTGCTCTTTTTACCTGACCGTTTATCGTCGGAGACGGAGAGTGAGTGTGCTATACCTTCTACTGTAAACGGCGTACCTCGTTGATGTCGTATCTAGGTATATACATAATACCACCGCTCACCTTGGGGATAGGGCGATTGATGTTGTAGCTAGGTTCTGACAGATTATGAGCGCTGTGGTTCATCAATGCATCATGATCAATGGAAGCCTGAACCTCCTAATCCTTACCGAACAGCTGACGTGCTTCCCGAATCGTCTTCGTCACGAGTACATCAATCCCATCGCTCAGGTTCATCTCATCCATGCTATCGCCGTAACGAACGCTTGGCAAGGACCAATAGTAGTACCAGCTTGGTCGTTGCTGCATGCACCGAACGATGATATCTTCCTATACAAGACCCCCATTTGCCAGCATGGGGGCGTTTGTGTCCCCCACACGAACACCCTTTGGCTGTCATACCCTCATGAGGAGTACCACCAGCCACATTGGGTTAGATACTTTACGGCGCATCTTTCTTGGCAGCGATGCGTTTCCGTCCAAAGGGCTGGGCCCGTCGCCTTGGCGTACCACCAACTCCACCTACCATTCATCCAGGCTCCGTCATTACGCCCATGTTTGCGGCGGGCCTGATGCCTCTGGACAATTTCGTCATGATAATGTCATGCATGCAGTGCGGCTGAGAGAATCGGGCATTCCGGTTGACACGCTCTCCAAGCGTTTGGGTGCGTGTACATTCACCTGTTTTTCGTGCGTGTGCGTTCGTTTCCGTCGAGGGTGCACAGGCCAGACTGTCACCAGGTCCCCGTCGTCACCTGACGACTGGGAAGCATAGCCAAGTCGGATATCCTCGCGTGAACGAGTCGATGTGAGCATGTTGGCGGGCATGAACCATGAAAGACATTTCATTTCAAGTTATACAAAACGCCCTTCGGCGTTATCCTTGTTCCTGTCCTAGCATCACGACGCGCTCGGACAAACCGAAGCCCTAAGCATAGGCTTAGAGCTCGACGTCCCCGACCCACACTTGACCGCTCCGTTCGTTAGATGTAAGAAGTCCACCGGTGAGCACGATCCGGGTTTTTCCCCCGCTCACGTACGATGCGGGGGCGAACCAACCTCGGGGTTCGGGTGTGGGGTCGCCTGCGTTGGGGGGAACACGTTTTCGATCAGTATCTGGATTCGATGAGGTATATGCGCCTGCGGTACGTACCATTGACACGCAACTTTTTCCACTGCAAGGTGGATGGAGAAAAAGTGGCGAGGAGTAACCAGGCGTCGTCCCAAAAGGCACCAGCGCCGGCGTGTCCGAGGGACGAGGGATCCCTTTCACCGTGGTAGAGAAGCGCTACTGGGATAGGGCTAGATGTATTGGTCTGTGTGCTTGTGGTGAAAGGGACAAGACCATGCACGGATCGGGGACCCGGGAAGCCATGTTCAGGATCGGGTGCAGGGTAGATGGTCGACCAGGTGTCAGCACTGGGGGTATAGATATCGAGCGGGGAAGGGGAGCCCTCTTTTACTTGTGGAAGTTCGACGCCTGCGAAACCTAGGTGCTGTTTTGTGAGCATGGGAGAACTAGAGGGGATAGAAGACGGACCTCCGAAGCGGATGAGAACGAGCTCGGATGTGGAGGGGAGGGAGACGGCGGCGATGGCGGTGCCTCCACGGGGCTCGGTGGGAGCGCCTGCGAGTTTATGCCAGGTGTGGGTAGCGAGGTCATATGCGTGCAAGTCGGCAAGTCGGCCCGATGCCGGACATCCCGCGTGAACGTAGAATTTGCCCTGGGATCTGACTCTGAGCGCTGGACGAAGCGCGGGAGCGACAGTTGATCGATAGAGAGATGCTCACCCCAGCGAGGACAGAGGCATGGAAGCTCCTCGGCGCGGGCGCAGCGTCCGAGTTATCATTGACAGATGGAAGGCGTTGCCAGGGGATCGTGTCTAAGGTATCGAGTGCGTCGAGTGGTGCTCTCCAGATGCCAGCTTGGACACGATCGAGCGGGGCCATGTCGACCCCGCCACGACCGCCCCAGACGTAGAGGCTGTTGGTGTGAGAGTCATAGACGGCGGATGCGCCGACGCGGGGTTCGGGGGCGTAGGAGAGCGCGGGGGAAGGGTTGAGCGCGCGCCATGCCAGTGGGGATTCGAGGTGGAGGAGGTGGAGGGCACCGTCGACGGGGATGCGGGGACGGAGTTCGCCCGAGTAAAGGAGGAGATGACCGGAGTGGGTGACGGCTGCACAGTGGGACGAGCGTGCCTTGGAGACGGTACCAACAAGAGACCAGCGAATCGACATGAAGGTAGTTAGGGTCGTAATTCCGAATATGGACGTTCGTTTCACCCGTCCTAGTTCCTGATATGGGTCTTCCTTTGACTATGATTATTGTATCCAAACACAATAATGGACCTCCTTTTGTTCCGTGTATGGTGTCTATGCCCGCATCTTCGCCCCCTTGCATCCCTTTAAACACGTCTTGCCATCCCCATCCGAGCCTGTCTTCTGGTCTGGTACCAGCTCCCTAATACTGCATCATGTCTGTATATCCTCCCGTCGCATTTCCCCCTCCCCCTCCTACCTCCAACACGCTCACGTCCCATCAGCGCTCTGCTCTCATCCGCTCCTCCAAGAAGCTCAGCAAAGTCTTGGGCGACGTCCCTCGTGTGGTCGATGACGACATCCCACGTATGTTTACTTCTTCCCTTTCACTCGTCGCCTGACTTCCTCACTCGTAGCCATTCCCTCACTCTCACCCTCTGCTCTCGAGCTCACTCGCACTCGCACCCTCACCTCCACCTCCTCCGTCCACTGCGACACCGAGTCCGCCTGGCGCAAACGCAAACCGAGCCACCTTCCCCCGCTCCTCAAGCTCCCCAGCATTTCTATCAACGCTCCTGACTCCCCCACCTCGCTGACGAGCCCCTGCTCCCTGACGCGCCAAGGCTCCGTACTCTCTGTCGCCCCATCCATCGTGTCCAACACCCCCTCCACCGTATCCGCGTCCTCCTTTCCAGACGTACCACCCGCTGACACGACCGAGCGACGTGCCAAGCTCGAGCGCCTCCGTCGCAAACTCGGCTCCGAGGTCCCCGCGACTGCCGTTTTCCCCACCACCCCTCGCACTGCCGTCGATCCTGCCCTTCATGTGCCTCATACGCCCAAGACGCCCAAATCGTATGCGCGCTATGCAGGCACTCGCTCACGCACACGCTCGGTCGCAAGACACCCCAGCCAGGCGGACGACACGCGTTCGCTCGCGTTCTCGATCAGTTCCGACGAAAGCGTGCATACCGTTACCTTCACCGCCGCCCGCGTGCGCTCGCCCTCCCGTCCACACAAGATGAAACACATCTATCAAACGGGCCCATTGCCGCCCATCCCTACGCACCTCGTTTCTACCTCGACGTCCTCACACCCCGACGACGACGTCGGCCTCATCCGGCCCCGTCAAAAAATGGCCGCTGGGTCCAGGATTGGCGGATCAGACTTTAAGGCAGCGCGGAGGGCGAAACGGGAGGGGAGAGCCATGCACGGGATGGCGGAGCCGGGGGAGATCGTCGAGATGGTCGGGTTCGGGTGGTGAGATTCTAGGGGCTCCCGTCTCTCCTTTTCCTTCATTCCTTTTTTTCGCATTCTTGGCTGCCTCGGGGGGCTTTGAGACGGCTTGTGCGGTGCACAGGAGGGCTGGTCCCCCCTGGTGGTGATGCATTGGCCTATGTGTGCGCGCTGAGGCGCCGATGGCCGGCCGTGTGTCTTGTTGATACCTGCCCTACGACAACCACGACCCCACTGGACGTTTAACGGTTCATCTCGGACGGGATTTATGCAGCATGAGATCCACCACATGAAAAACCATATGATATGCAGATAGATATGGAAAAACCGACGATCTAACCAATCGGAAATCCTAACCATGCACGTACGAACATTCGCTCTCGCCATGTATTTTCTCACATTTGTTGTATCGTATTCGCTTGTAAGTTGGATAATGTGTCTTGCTATCATTACTGT
This sequence comes from Boletus vinaceobasis, assembly GCA_038092335.1. Classification (NCBI taxonomy): domain Eukaryota; kingdom Fungi; phylum Basidiomycota; class Agaricomycetes; order Boletales; family Boletaceae; genus Boletus; species Boletus vinaceobasis. The sequence goes on along the minus strand of JBBPQE010000312.1, from coordinate 773 downwards.
CGGCTCTTCCAGTGTATGGCACGAGTGACGACAGGGCCCTCGGGAAGAAACCCTCACTAATAACTCAGTCTTTGGATCCAGGTGGAAGTTTCGCCATCACCCGAAGCATCCGGCGTAGTACACCCACATCAAGCGTGATGATATATGTACCTCCACTCCCACCTGGCAAGTCTGTCGAAGACGTGCTGACAGATTTCCTACGTTAGGCTTGGCACACAGGAGTGAAGGCTTGATTCGCCTTCGAGTATGAGATGGACGCGAGATTGCCCTTCGGGTGTGGTGGGAACGAAACCAGCGCGGGCCGGGGGTAGTATTGTGAAACGTCAGACTCCCGAAAGAGGCTCAACAGTTTCAATAGGAAGAGTTCAATAATCAAGACTCGAGAGAACAGGTTAAAGCCCTGTATTCGTAGAAAAGAAAGAACTGGAGGATGTACAACTTTATCCTAGCTTTATAGTAATAGTATCGGTCGTTATAGTACCTTGTACCTGGGTAAAGCATCGGTGTCGAGTTGAGTCGGCACTGACGGCTAGAAAACAAGTCACGGTGAGGGTCACGAGCAATGACACATGACACCATTACACCACGGTGACAAGCCGCGTACAGGATATACGTGCATCCCTGCATATTGTCGAAAACAGCGCACTCAAACGAGTCCAGACAAATGTTGTCCATAAACTTGAAATAGGAAACAACTCCATGTGCACCAATCCAAACCATGTCACGGTCGTATGCATGAGCGATCTAGGCGATCTTGCCCTCCCTACCCATCT
>JBBPQE010000311.1:0-27463 GCA_038092335.1 Boletus vinaceobasis | reverse complement strand
CCATCGCGCAGATGCATTTGCACCCAAGCGTGATGCCGAAACTCCGCGACATCCTCAACTACGCTGGCGAGTGCCACCTGGCACCCGTCGCAGCATGGGCAGACCGTGTCCGTAACCAGCCGAAATATAGATGGACACATCATGAATGCCGAAGACCTAGCTCGTCGAGTAAGGGAAACATGGACTATCTCATAATGTGGCGTCAGTGTCTGAAACGCAAAGCTGAATTTGGCAGAGTGGACCCCGTGACTCCAAATTCATCCGCTTGCCCTCCATCCCTGCTCACCGGTGGCGTACCGCTTTGATCTCCTGTTGTCTCCAACCTGCGCCCTGCCTGGTGTCCCGCCACTTATATTGATGACCAACATCATATTCCGTCGTTATGTAGTTTTACTGCATACAATCTCTGCACGTCCAGGCTTGTGGCCAGTGGCCAGTATGTGGTCGTCGGGCTCGCCGTATTGAGCTGAGCAAGGGGCGGAATCGTGCTAGACCAGAAAGAAAGGCGACGACACTGGAACGGTCCCATTCCTCGGTCGTCCAACTCGATATGGTACGACTAGACTGACGAGGCGTTGAGGACGCGTATCAGTCCCAAATATTACGATACAGGCCCGCTTTCTGTGCCAACGATTATTAACTTCGTCGAAACGACTCGATATGCCTATCGGAGACGCTTCCGTATGCGAGAGGTTAGAGCAAAAGTGCGTTGTCGTATTCTCGATTCCCATCTTATCGATCCTTATCATTTATATGATACGGTTTACATACAGGGCGTCCGGCGTTCGCCGCGGCTTGGGGTCATTGAGGCTCGCCGCTGTTGGTCTCGTCGCCGACCCCCATCAGATTCTTGATTCTCAGCCGTGTCCCCGCATCGTCTCGCTCGCCAGTGTTTTACTTCATTACTCGTCGTATCGTTCCGTCCTTGGGCGCCCCACGTCATTTATCACCGTCATCTCTCACGTCGATCACTCCTTGTTCTCTTATCTGCCCCTCGCCTCAGGTTTGTTCTACCATAAAATAGTCATTCCAAGTTTGAATTCTCTCAGATAACCAGAACCCAACAACTGCGCACTCAGTTGGCCGTAGCTGATGCCTGACAGGATTCGCTTGATTCACTTGGAATCAAAGACCGTGGGTTGGCACGCGGTAGCTACCATACCGTGGGAGAAGGTCTGGACGATCACCCATGTCTGGGACGGCGGAAGGGACATGATCACAATTCCCTTGCGGGGCATTTCTTGGCAGTCTAAGTCGTTCTCGAGCGCAAAGCGGTTCAACGTCGTGTTCGAGAAGACTCGTCAGGTCGTTGAAGCGCGCGGTGCAGAGTACGTATGGATCGATGCCGCTTGCGTTCACCAACAGAGCGAGGACGACAAGAAAGAACAAGTTCCGTTCATGGGTACCATCTACTCCAAGAGCGCTGGCGCAGTCGCCTTTGGGAAGCTGTCGTCCGAAGATCGTTTCGTAGAGATCGTTTCTACATATGATGATGGCCGGAAAGCTTGGGTGTGCGATTGGTTCGAGCGCGTGTGGACGTTTCAGGAACTTCAGCTGCCAAAGGTGCTGTTGTTCATCTCCGGAGAGCATGTCTTGACGCGGAACGAACTCTATTCCTCCATCTTGATGATGTCCCCGTACCTCACCTCCCCTTATCAATCACCTCCCTTGTGTCCCAACGATCCCCACCTTTCAATCCAGGACGTTATCAATGCGCTGTCACCCTTGTCCAAGTTCAACACCCAGCGGGCGCTGATGCAGTCCAGCAAGCGTGGCTGTAGTACCGATCACATTCACGACAAGATTTATGGCATCCTTGGTGCCCTTGCTCAACCATACTCTCGATTAAAAGTGGATTACAAGATCACCCTCGAGCAAACAGTGCTGGATTTCATGTCATTGATGCCACCAAACGACGTACTTGACGCTCTCACGTTCAATACGCTCCCCCCAGCGAACGACGTTCAGGATGCCGTTCATTGGTCTGGGATGATCATGTTCGATCGCCCGACGGAACATCCATCCTACGAGAAAGATATCTACCACCCAACCAATGCGCTTGTAGTTATTGCAGGGGAGCCGCCATGCGCCACCACCGTCGTCCATAACGCACCACTCTGGAAAATGGTGGTTAGGAAGCCAGAGAACGCCCGCGCGGGCGTAACTGCTGACGCTCGGATTCCGGATTGGTTCCCGATCGTTGCGCTCTCCAAGGCCGCCAAGCTCACAGACGACTTCTCCAAGGTAGAGCGGTCTGCAGAGTATGCGAGCGCCGTTGGAAGGGCTGAGAGAAGCCTAGCAGCAAACCGGACGTTGGTCAAGCCGTTACTCGAGATAAGCGCAAGCGGCAGTGACGGTGGCAACGGGCAGGAGATGTCCTCTCTCCCTCAAAAACCGCCTTCCAGGGCTGGTTCCAGCAGTGTCCCACCCAATAGGCTCGGAGACCCGCGTCTCTTTGACCAGGAAGTCACCGTGCTGGTTTGCAGATCCAAGGAAAACAAGTCGTTTCATTATGGGATCGTGGTGAGGCTCAACGACGATGGTACTGATACATGGCATAAAGTGTGCACGGCCGCGTTCTCTGATGATTGTGTTGTTACCGAGGCTCGTGTAGAGAGCAAGGTCGTGATTGCCGGATGACCGTATAGCTGCGTCGATAACCCTGTGCATCCTAACAGACGCGCGCAAGAAAGTTGTAGGTTTACGGATTTGAACCTGAAGTTGAGTCCAAGCAAAAGCGTGCAGTGTTACTACAGAATTACAACATGAATCGTGCTAATCAGAAGGATCGGTGGTTATGTACATAAGACTTAGGTTTGGACACACGCGGGATATCGTACACTGGACGTGCCATGTCTGCTAGCAAACGAAGAGAGGAGACAGGTTTGATCTTATTTTCCCTTTTTTTTTTTTTTTGGTTTCGCGGAAAAAACGCACTGGAAAGTGATGGCAGAGTCCGTGCCCATGTCTCTATATATGCCTGTGAACGCTTCGAAAAGGTCAGTTTGGCGACAAACATCAAACACATAAACCGGGGGCGCACCCGCCTAGAAAGCTCTCCATTGACTTCCGTCTCCAAATCTACCATGAGTCACGCAGTGCTGGAATTTGATCGGAGCAGCGGTGTCCGCGGGTTTGAAGCTGAGAACGTGCGAATGGAGGGTCAACTCGGGCGTCTTGGTGTCTTCCAGAGGCGTGTGGTCAGTACCAACGTGTGGGTCCGCAGCGGCGAGTCTCGTGCCGTCGGGCGCCACCATTCTCATCGCGAAGCTTCCCTGGATCAGGACGGTTAACTGGTCCAGGTCAGTGATCGCTGCAAGCTGTGTAGGATCCAGTTGACTGAGCAGGTAGAGGATGATACAGGGGTCCAATTGCATGTAACCACGGATTTGACTTCCTGCAGCCCGTCGATCTCTACAGGCCGCACAGTTGTCGGGATCTGCGCGCCCGAGCACCGAGATGCTATTGACAACATGGACTGTCGTCTGCTGGGCATCCTTTGGGAGCAGGTAAAGTTCGAGACGGTATGATCCGGGGAACGCGAACTCTGGTACATCCCCGGTGACGAAGAAATGGCGCAGATCCGAATTTCCGTTTTCCTCTTTCAAGAGGAGCTTGACGTGCTGGGGTAACTTGTCAGATACGTCCTGATGTGTCTTGAGAACGATTTGGAGGTCTTGGCTCCATTCATTGTAGAGAACCTGTCGAAACTTCTCTCGGAGAGGTAGATCATTCACATCGTAGGGCACGTCCACCTTGACCTGTGTACCCGTCTTAGGGTCCTTGATAGCAGGATATGTGTAATCTGTTCAAACCGACGTTCATGTACGGAGCCCAGTTCGTGGACATACTACTTACATTTCTTTGTCGGATTAGTATCCAACAGGGTACGCGTGTTGTCTGAGGTCCAATAATCTAAAACCTTGGTGCGGAAAGGGCTGAGTGGGGTACCGTGGTCCACGGGAGCGCCTGCATCCTGAGAGAAGCTTCCATTCGTAGTTTCTGGAGATAATGTGTGACGACCCAAGGATAAGGAACGGGAAGCACACATACTGAATGGCATAATCTCGCCTGTCTCAGATTTCCAACCTTTGCCGATCCAGTACTCGGGATAGACATATTCCCAGAAGGCATAGAGACGGTCGACGTTGCAGTGATGTAGGAAGAAAATGGGGTCAAAGCCTACAAGGATTTCATTGACGAAATGCACCCTAAAGAGTAAGATCGAGATTACCTGCATATTCGTTCACAGACTGCCATGAATTAGCATAAGCATAAGCTGAATGGGAAGGCAACCATAGCATGCGTACCATCGTACCGTTACCCCCAATATCGAGATGGACCATGTTATGGGGTTCCTCGAGCGAAGCTAGGTGAGACGTCAGAATGACAACAAATATGTATAACCATGTGAACATACGTGGCATTGTGGGCATGGGAGCATAAACCCCAGCCGATTTCGTACCAATGTTCGAAAAATATCCCCACCTACAGCGTGCTGTTTATGAGCCGTTTCTCTCGGCAGAACGACCAACTTACATATTCGGGCCATACGAAGGATCCTTAAGTGTTAGATCATATGTAAACAATCCAGCAACTTTTTCCCTGAGCCAGCTAACAGGTCTGGTCTGGTATTCTCTGCCGTACAGGTTTAGGGTAGTCCCTTCCGAAAACGACCTGGTGATATAACCTCGACGTCACGAACAAGTAGTACTCGATGACATGGCTTACTTGAGTGCTTGATCATACATCTCCTTCGTCGGCTGCTGGCTGTTATCGACCCACCGATAGGTCCGCTCCCAGTCACCCATATATTCAACACCTCGTGCAGGGCCAGGTTTCAAAGCGAAACGATAGTGATTCATGGGGTTTTGGACTTCGTCATACGATCCTCTAGGATTCACAATTGATATCACTGAATCTTGAATAATCTTGGGGATGCCTTCCTCGGCAGTTTCGGGCTTGGTCCAATCCCAGAATCTCCAGAAAATGTGATGATTGATATGCGTGTGTCTGGTCATGACTTACGGATAACGGAGCTGCTTTGCGGCTTGCAGCCATTTCCCACGCTTGGCGGCAGAACTTTTCGCCTCAAGCCCTGAGGCGATTGTAATTGCTTCATTAATTACAGCTTGCTACGCAAGATGTATCAAATCGACCTAATGATGGCAAGAACGCACCACTCACCTCAACCAACAAAAGCAAAACACGATGCCAGGTTGGGAATAGAGCCGCTGTCTGGAATATCAGCCATGATACCTCGAGAAATCTGCGAGCAAGGTACAGACAGCCATGGTAACAGTAGCCTTGAGATAAAAACGTGGTCAGTTCCGAAAGACCCCTGCGATGATAAAGAGATTATAACTCACCATCCCACGCAGCATTTGGGTCAGGTGTCTGCGGCCCATTTGGATCACCACTGCGAGTGGTTAGTTGTATGATGATCAACATATACGCATGTCATCTTACCTCCACGGAATATAGGGTAACCCGTGAATTGCCCCTGAGGGGGAGGTGAGCTGTGAGCAACTTCACGTTGGTAATGTTGCCTACCCATCTGCCACCAGCTGTTGGGTTTATTAACGTAGTCAGGACTGTGCTCATCCTCGGTGTTCCTCATGTTGAGGATTTTATTCAAGGCCTGAATGAAGAGAGAAAACTGGATGGGTTTCGCTTGGAGATCACGGAGTTCCAGACGGGGGTGGACACCCGTGCCTTCAACACCAACGACAGGATAGGGTTGTGCCATTATCAGTGTAGACAGGTGTTATGGAGAGACGACTTCAAAGGAGAGTGCCCTTTACTCAGTGGACCAGTGTCGTCGGGCTTTTATCGCCCCCGCCCCCGCCGAGGCGCCCACAGCCCGAGACCAATTTCCCTGCCAAGGCCAGCCATGATTTTCGTTCTTTCCCCACTGCGCCGTGCCGCAGCGAGTGCAGCCTGTCACGAGTACCTCAAGGCGGTTCGCATTTGTCTGATACGTGATATAGATGGCGGTTGGATCGGGACGCATATCTGCCTCGTAATCAGCGGGGGCCAGCTGAACAGCTCATTGACCTGGCCGACGTGACTAGTGAATCAGCCCTCTCAACATACCACCCCAACCTGTCTGCCGCGAAGATGTCAACCTGTACTGTATTTGAACTTGTGTGGAAGAAAAGAAAACTGGTTCGATGGTTGCGAATACAGTCTGACCATATTTGCTCACCTTAACCATGCGAGGCACTATCGAATTGAAACTTGATACCACCTTTAAAAGATTCAGAATTCAACGTTTCATCGGAATGTACTATCTCGATCGGTGAACAGGACGGAGGTCTGCTCGAAATATTACTAGCAGTGAGTGTTAGAGAGTGTTAGAGCTAAAACTTCAACTAAGTTTGACCAGCCAAATGCCAACAAACCTAAGTTGCCCCCTGCTGCCACCACACTTCATCTCCGCTCTTGATCATGTCTACACGCGTTGGGCCACTTTGGATCCCTTGTTCATACACAAAGGTCCATTTTCAAGGGATAGAGTGGTCCACACACTCCGAGCTCCGGTGGGGCCCCTTGGTGCCATAATCATCTAGGGCAGTATGTGACTCAAGGGTCTTGCTTTATCTCTTTTGTTGACTGACAAAACCGCCCGTAGTCTGCGGTCAATACTATAATTGTGCATGGCTCCGCCGAGCGCTGGGCGCGGCGCTGGCCACCATACCTAACAGCACCCAGTTGGCTCATGTGCACAAAACGGATCACGGCCACTTGGAGCTGTGAGTGCAGCTTATTATGATGCTAACAGCCTCACTGATAGATATGAAATTTCAATCTGCGACGTTCTAGGTAGTGAACTCTGTTCCTATTACCTCCTTGGTGCCAAGTACCGCCAATCTATCTATCGACCGGTGAGGTGAAAAAGTTTCCCCCCACCTACTTACTGCTCTGTTAGGTCATTCTTCCCGCCTCCGACGCCACATAAGAAAGAGCTCGAACACGATCAGAAGTTGCGCAAATTACAATACGGGACAGGTCTTCTGATCGCTTTAGGCTCCGTGTTCAACGGCGCTCGTAGTTGAAATCTACAGGATCTGGCTGTCGGGAACAACCCTACATTCTCAAATTTGGGCGCGAATTCGTCAAGGCTGTATGAGACTGCGACTGGTACATATGTCGACGCCGGATCACCCGATCTGTCACGAGTCCTACGTACGGAGCTTACTGGACTACTATAGGAACTCAGTCTAGAATTCAGTACAACCACGGTTCAGTTGCGAGCAAACATGGTCCTCCAGACACCCTCGATGTGATCCTAGATGCACAGAGATGCATCAGCATTCACCAGAGACACGAAAAAAGAAAGGCCCTCACCAGATCAACCACCTTCCTCACGCTCTCTCTCTCCCGAGTTGCCCTCTGGTACCTCCTCGATCTCTCAAACTTCTCTCCCGCAAATGCCTACCCGAGTTTCTTTCCAGTGCCAGGTTCAAATCTCCCAAGATCCATCTTAGAGACGATCTCGATAATTTCCAGCATAGGCACGATCGCATAGTCCGCGATCGTAAAGTTCTTCCCGGTCACGAATTCCCCTTCGTTGACTGCGTCTGGGTCGGGAAGCAATGCCTGGATCTTTTCCAGTCCTTCAATGATCTTCTCACTTGCATTGGGGTTTCCTTGAAACAACTCGAACGCAGGTTTTTCCACATCACGCGCGACGGTATCCATGAAGAACCGTGCGCGAGCACGCGCAGTCGAATTGGATGCGGCGGGGAGGAGGAGGGAGTTCGGGAAAAGATCGGCAAGGAACTCGAGGATGACAAAGGATTCTGTGAGCTTGAACGACAGTGGACACGGTTCCTCGGGTGGGACATTGGGCCCTCCGTAGGTGATCACTGGAATCTACGCAAGGTTGGTGGCAGGGTGGGTTTGTAATGAGACGCTGCATTAATGTCCGAACACCAACGTTACCTTTCCTGTCATTGGGTTGACTTGGGCGAACCACGCTGGTTTGTCTCGGATGTCAATTCCACGCGTCGTGTACGATGCGCCAGATTCCAGCAGCGCGATTTCGACCTGGGAAGTCATGATGATCAAGCCTTATAGTCCCATATCTGATGCTACAACATGACCAACTCACTCTAGCGATATCTTGTACCATGTATGTCAGGCCATCGTTGTCTCGCGAACATTCCTCAGTGCTCACCTTGTTGGTATCGTGATAGAAAGTGATTTGCTCCGACATGATGCTTGACTGAGGCTTTTCTTTGTGGAAGATCTTAAGTGAGGAATTGAGGGCCCCAGTGGTTTAGCACAAGGGTGGTCGGCGTCAGTGCACCGGCATGTGAACAAAGGCAAGCAGTCGTACACGTCTGACTCGACTGCCGTGGTCAATGACCTGGGTAATCTGACTCATCTGACATAGCTTTCAATCCGGCCAGTGACGAATCTGCCCGCAGTTGTCCTCATGATCGTAGTCACAGTATCTTTGTTTTGGACATCTCCGGGATAGGTCCCCGTGGACGTTCACGCTCTCTTGAGCGCTAGGTCTGGGCGCTGCCTGTAGTACCCGGGCCTGAATTCCCTTCTGGCGCAGGGTCCGCCCCGCACCCGTGCCCATCATCCTCTCAGACAACCACTCACAGCACTCAGTCGGCTCGTGCGCACAGTTTCCAACCTACGACGTTCTAGTAGGGGGACCCTGACATGGTCTCTTCCTTGTCTGGAATGACTACGGGGAAAGCGGCACTTGACCACTGGTACCAAGCGTCGCCAAACTCCCCGAACAAAGTTCCCTCCTCCGACAGGCCACGTATTCTAGAGCTCAAGATGTTACCCTCTCTGCAAGTTCTCTGAGTTGCACAGGAAAGCGCGCGCGACCATCCACTCGACCACGAGGTCTTCTGAACACATTAGACCCTGTGTTCATCGGCGCTCATAGCAGCAGTGCGACAAGTATGACATCGTAAGTCGTGCATCACGTTGAATCCGTAGGATCTGACTGTCGAGAACAACCCCACATTTTCAAACTTTGGGCACATATTCGTCAAGGCCGTATGAGACCGCGACTCGTACATATGTCAACAGTGGATCATATCCACCACAAAATTCTCCCACATACAGAATTTACTGTGTTATATAGATCTTGAATTGACGCGGGAACTCAGGTCAAGAATCCTACACTGCCACGGTTCAGTCACGAGTGAATATGGTCCTCCAGATACCCTCCATGCGGTCCTAGATGAAGAGATACATCAACATTCACCAGACACGAAAGCAGAAAGACCCTCACCAGATCGACCACCTTCCTCACGCTCTCTCTCTCCCACACCGCCTTTTTGTACCTCCTCAATCTGTCAAACTTCTCTCCTGCCAATGCCTCTCCGAGCTTCTTCCCGGTCCCAGGTTCAAATCTCCCAAGATCCGTCTTAGTGAGTATCCTGATAAATCCGAGAATAGGCACAATCGCACAGTCCGCGATCGTAAAGTCGCTCCCGGCCGCGAATTCTCCTCCGTCGGCTGCGTCTGGGTCGGGAAGCAACGCCTGGATCTTTTCCAGTCCTTCGATAATCGTCTCATTTACATTGGAGTTTCCTTTAACCAACTCGAATGCAGACTCTCCCACAACACGCGCGGTGTCCATGAAGAACCGCGCGCGAGCACGCGCAGTCGGGTTGGATGCAGGAGGGAGGAGGTGGGAGTTCGGGAAGAGATCAGCAAGGAACTCGAGGATGACAAGGGATTCCGTGAGCTTGAACGACAGTGGAGACGGTTCCTCGGGTGCGACGTCGGGCCCTCCGTAGGTGATCACCGGAATCTACACGAGGTTGGTGGCGGGGTGCGTTTATAATGGGTACATTGCATTGTTTAACTTTACCTACCTTTCCTGTCATTGGGTTGACTTGAGCGAACCACGCTGGTTTGTTTCGAATGTCGAATCCACGCGCCGTGTACGATGCGCCAGATTCCAGCAGCGCGATTTCGACCTGCGATATCACGATGATCAGGCCCTTGATTGTAGCCCCATGATTGACGCTACAAATTGACCAACTTACTCTGTGGCAGAAGGGCGATAACTTGTACCATGTATGTCAGGCTATCGTTGTCTCGCGAACATTCCTGTGCTTACCTTCTTGGTATCATGATAGAAAGTAATTTGCTCGGGCATGTTGCTTGAATGAGGCTTTTCTTGCGGAAGATCTTGATTTTGGAGTGAGAAATTGAGGGCCCCAGCGGTTTAGCAGAGCGGCTTTAAGTAAGAATCCAAGGGCGATCAGCCGCATCAATCACATCCCGTGGTACGTGTCCCACTCCACTTCCCGCATAGGTTACCAATCTGACTCAGATTTCACATAACTTTGCGAGTGACTCATCTGCCCAGTGGCAGTGTGCTCAGTCATACTGGCAACAGTGAAGTTAATAGGATCCCTTGTCATGCTATATATACACCGTGCTGCAGGGTTGGGTATGGGAAGAAGGCTTATGAAGATGAGTGGTCACCTTTGTCGTAAGTAAGTGCGCACCTTGGTATACCAACCTCATAAAACGGGAGCGGTGTGCGAATTATGTGTATCAGTGTCGCGAACTGAGTCGGTCGAATCGAAGTGGAAGGAAGGTACTTGCAAAAAGTGTGGGAGTTGAATTTTCCGGCGCTTTCCGGGTTCAATGGCACTCCTTGCCTCGACGTTGAGTCACTCCACCGTGTTGAGGGCCATGCAATCAATCTACAGACTAGAACGAGACCGTGAGTACTCGTTGTCTCTATTACAATACTCACCTATCTAAGACCTTGATCTCACAACGTCGATGCGCAAAAGTCCATGTTGGACGAGTGGTTGTGCTGCACGAGGTCGCTTTATGAAGCTGGTCACGTCAGAACGCACTGATAGTGACCGCACACCCGTAGGTGGGTTGTTGATCATGTACTATCATGTTGGCTGCGACCGACCTTTATCAGTATCGCATCTTACTTCTGCGATCATCTGCGTTCTGCACCGGCAACCCTCCTGCCTGACTCTGTCCCCCAACCCTCTAGGTCTGGGTCGTCGCCGGAGATGACTACGATGTGAGGGCAAGGCTGAGCAATAGATATGAACCCTTGACACTACGGCGGCGTTCGGCTGTGCGTTAGTATCAGCAGGCACGTACTTCGTTCCCTATGTGCTTCTTGTCATGAACATAACCATAGTATGCCAATAGAATTATGCTGAGGCCGCTCACGCGCGCTCAAGATGAAGGACTGCCCGTCAAGCGCTCAACGGGCAGTCCGTTCTCTCGACCGCGCGTTCCATTTCATCCCAACCTCGGATGAGTGAAACTAGACCAGAGATATTTACTGCGGAATCCATGATCATCACGTCGCTGGCGGTGCAGAGACGACATTTTCAAACTTTGGGCACGTATTCGCCAAGGCTGTATGAGACTGTGACTCGCACATATGTCGCCAGCGGATCGCCCGATCCGCCGCAAAATTCTCCTACATACAGAGCTTACTGTACCGTAGATACTTGAATTAACGCGAAAACTCAGTCTAGAGTCCAATACAGTCACGGTTCAGTTGGGAGCGAACAAGGCCCTCCAGACACCTGCGACGCGGTCCTAGATGCACAGAGATACATCAGCGTTCACCAGAGACACGAAGGCAGAAAGACCCTCACCAGATCAGCCACCTTCCTCACGCTCTCTCTCTCCCAAGCCGCCTTCTGGTACCTCCTCAATCTGTCAAACTTTTCTCCCGCCAATGCCTCTCCGAGCTTCTTTCCGGTCCCAGGTTCAAATGTCCCGAGATCCGTCTTAGAGGCGACCTCGATAATTTCCAGCATAGGCACGATCGCACAGTCCGCGATCGTAAAGTTCTTCCCGGTCGCGAATTCCCCTCCATCGACTGCGTCTGGGTCGGGAAGCAATGCCTGGATCTTTTCCAGCCCTTCAACGATCTTCTCATTTACATTGGAGTTTCCTTTAACCAATTCGAACGCAGGCGTTTCCACAACACGCGCGACGGTGTCCATGAAGAACCGCACGCGAGCACGTGCAGTCGGGTTGGATGCGGGAGGGAGGAGGGAGGAGTTCGGGAAGAGATCAGCAAGGAACTCGAGGATGACAAGGGATTCCGTGAGCTTAAACGACAGTGGAGACGGTTCCTCGGGCGCGACATTGGGCCCCCCGTAGGTGATCACCGGAATCTACACAAGGTTGGTGGCGGGGTGCATTTGAAATGAGGATGCTGCATTCATGTTCGAACATCATCGTTACCTTTCCTGTCATTGGGTTGACTTGAGCAAACCACGCTGGTTTGTCTCGGACGTCAAGTCCACGCGCTGCGTACGATGCGCCAGATTCCAGCAGCGCGATTTCGACCTGTGAGGTCACGATGATCAGGCCATGTAGTCCCATATCTGATGCTACAACATGACCAACTCACTCTGTGGCAAAAGGGCGATATCTTGTACCATGTGCGTCAGGCTATCGTTGTCTCGCGAACATTCCTGTGCTTACCTTCCTGGTATCGTGATAGAAAGTGATTTGCTCGGGCATGTTGCTTAACTGAGGCTTTTCTTGCGGAAGATCTTAAGTTTTGAGTGAGGAACTGAGAGCCCCAGCGGTTTAGCAAAGCGGTTTTAAGTGCTTGAATCCAAGGGTGGTCAGGCCGCGTCAGTCACCGGCATGTGAACAAAGGCAAGCAGTCGTACGCGTCTGAGTCGATTGCTGCGGTCAATAGCATAGGTAATCTGACACATCTGACATAGCTTTGTGGCCAGTATGGGACGCTTTGTTATGTCATGCACCGGACAGTCCTGGTTCTGCGGGTATTTATAGGAAGAAGCTTTACGAAGACAAGTGCCAAGATCACCCTTGTCATACGTGTGCCTATGTTACCTGTGCAACGAAGTGGTATTCTGAAGAAAATGTCATTGTCGGACTAGGGTCACCTTCGCCGCGCATTCGCAGTGCTCTGTGTACGTACTGCTCTGTTCAATAAATATCTCACGCATACTGAACGATCTGTTGAGGTAGGTACCTCAATGGCCGCGACAGAACATAACTAAATGTTGGCACCTACCCGACTCCGAACGTATCACATTTAAACGATGATATCAAGACAAAGCGGAACGCAAGACAACGCTCTCCATTCCCGAAGTATCAATTTTGGACGAGGACATTTTCACCAGTGTCTGTAGTTCTGTGAACAATCCTATCTTGTCAGAAAGCTGTGACAAGGTGTTCATTATGAAAACGGGAAAGTAAGACGAAGCAGGACGGACTTGGTATTGCACAACCCGCCCGGACGTGCACGGCACGACGAAAAGCAGCGTCTCTTGAGGCAAGCCTGCTATGTATCACATAGATATGGGCGTGGACCGTCAGCGTGATGCACCCATGCAGTGCCCCTGGAGCCTACCTTTCGTCCCCCCATAAACGAGCTTGTACATCTGGAGACCCATCTGGCTCTTCTCTCTGCTTTTTCTCTTTTTCATGTGTTTCACCGAACCTTGCTGCAACGACTTCATCAAACTATTCCGGACGATCTCCCATATGACCATGCCAACGAAACACACAAATCTAGGTCGACAGCGCGCAAGTTTGTCAAGAAATGCAGGTACGGAAGCTATCATTTCAGTGCGAGAGAGTTCGCATGCCTGTGGGGTCGTAAGCCGAAACGTTCGATCATGCACCCTGCTGCGAAATCAAACCTGCGTCGATGATCGATCTACTAGGTTGGTCTCAGGGGTGTTTAAGAATCTGAGTTGGTCGACAATGAACAGTGACCTTGGCCGACTCACCAATCCTATATTAAATCTTTCTGGCAGAGAAAAGTCCTCAGAGGGAGGTACTAAGGTAGTAGTCATTCCTGGCAACCCAAACGTCCATGCATCAAGGTGCATTTAAAAGGTCACATCGATCAGAATTACCTGAGCGGTGTAAGCAGCGCCAAAAATGGTTCGTCGGGTTCGCAAAATGGTGCCCTGTTTCTCCAGACATGCGTCCTGGACTGTAACGAGCGCACAAAGCCTCTGAGCACACCCTTCCATTGGTATCGCAGCCGTTATGTACCCACTTGATTCCACAGAACACCACTTCCATGATTGCCCAAGCTTGCTTTGAGAGCGTAAACCTAGCAGAAAAGAATGGCGCACCGTCGAGCCCGGGATGCAGATAGTCCTGCAACGGATGGAGGTGCGTGTATGCGTCGTCATTTTGTTTCGGCTTCTTGGCGGAATATTGACGACGATGTGAGCTCTCGTCGCCACTCTCAAGCGACTCTCGCTCTCTCTTTCTCTTCCCAGCCGAACTTGACTGCGCTAGCTTGCGATCCGATTTACTCGTTGCCGACTCCGCCCCTTCGCGTTTCACCCGAGATCTAGTTTCAAGCTGCGTTCCAGGTAGGAAAATCCGGACCGTTTGTAGCGATGAACTGCTCGCAACGGGTGAATGCATAAGTTCGTGAGTCTTGCGAGGCTCGTCCGACAAGGGGGTGTTTGCGTCTGTTTGACTCGACTTACTTATGTAATGTGTCAACTCGTAAAGGGGACTCCTTGCCTTGAAGTTATCCTAATATTTGTTTTAGCGTTTGATATTTGAGGGCCATGAACCAATCTACAGTAACATACAGACCAGAACGAGACCGTGAGTACTCGTTGTCTCGATTCCAATACTCACCGAAGACCTTCAACTCACGACCTTCAAGTTGTAGAAATATACATGCGCATTGCGTCCTTTGGACATCGGTGCGCGAAGGTAACGTTTGACGCGTGTTGTGTTCGTTCCAAAACTTCTCTGACTAGGTTGCATTAAGAAAAATCTTCCCTCGACCATTCATATAAAGCCGGCCGTCAGAATTCACTGTCCATTTCTGATACCACACACCCATAGGAGGGTTGTCGACCATGTATCATGAGATCCCGACCGACCTTATGAGCAGTGGGAGTGCTTTTGAGTATCGCGTCTTGCTTCTGAGACGATCGGCGTTCTGCACCGGCAACCTGACTCTGATTCCCAATCTTCTAGGTCTGGGTCGTCGCCGGAGATGAATACCGATTCGATATGGGGGCAAGAAGCAATACATATGAACCTGTGACACTACGGCAGCGCTCGGCCGTGCGTTAGTACCAACAGGCACGTACCACGTTCCCCATATACTTGTCATGAATATAACCATTTGACTATGTTAATGAATTAGAATCATGCTGTGGTCGCGCAACGGGCCATCCTGGCGGTGCAGAGACGGCGTGGTCGCTTCCAAGCCAACAACTTGTGCACGTGGTAAGCCTTTGCGATGCCTTCAACCAAAGCGATTCGCCGCAGGGTGAAAAACACCGTTGCCAACAAGTTTCTTTCCATCTACATCGGAAAAGGAGCAAACGGATGGAGACCCACCTCTGAATTATTTTCTCATTAATAGCACTCTACCTCGACTGGGCTATCTGGATCCTGGGACGGCGGCAAAACTCACAACGTGTATTGAGACGAACCCGAAATACCCCTTCATGAGATGAGATATCATAGAAGTTTTCAACATTACATCTAAGCAACAACCGCAACTACAGTAGGATCCTTTATAACTAGTGTTGCAAAAGCACGCGACATGCGCAAAATGAATCCGGACAATAATAAAAAAGCCCCCTTCGTTCAATCCCAAAGCATGTTCGTCACGACGCCGAGACGACGTTAATGCTAGCACCGACTTCATGGTCAATCATGTCCCCGTTGACGTTCGCACCCACGCTCTCTTGAACGCTAGGCCCGGATGCTGCCTCTGTACTGGCACCCACACCCGTACTTGCACCTGAATTTCCCTCTGGCGCAGGCTCCGGCCCTTCCCCCGCACCCTTGCTCATCGTCCTGTCAGACCACTCTCCTGCCTCTACATCCCTCGCCCACACTCGCTGCTTCTCCCTCAACTTTTCCCTCCTCTCCCCCATCTTCACCTTCTCATCCTCACTCAACACATGGAGCAAAAAGTCTTCTGTGTGCGGGACATAAAACAAGCGATATGTACGCACGCATACACGGATCTCGAGCCCACCGCGGGCAAGCATGTCGGGCGTCGTCGCTGTCACAGATGGTTTCACGTTCCTGGAGGTACATGTGCGTGTCGGCGAGGGAGACCAGGTGAGGCTATACTTCAACGTACCTTTTCAAAAACGGTCGTTGGAGTCTGGGCATGGGAAGACCCTGCGTCGAGTCACCCTGACAACCCTGTGTTTACTCTCACGACGACACACCCAACAGAAACACCCACCGAAACGTACGCATCGATGTACGACTGCCATCGCTCAGCCAGAATCTCTGCGTCATAAGCTTTCGAGTCGTCTTTTGCCAACAGTTGTATTGTCTTCGTCTTCGTGCTCTGGATCTACTCTCTCTTTCAGTATATCAATCGAGTAGGAACATGCGGGATGACGCACCCAATCAATTCGGTAGATGTTCTCGTCCGGACCCATGATGTTCTCCGCTAGTCGCCGACTGTTCGTCTGATCTTGCATTGTGGGCGACGACAGCGCTCGGTCTCGTCTCAACAATTCAAGCAAGTCATGACACCGAGGGTCTGACAGCACGAGTTGCACCTGCTTGATGAAGGAGCCCAACACCTTGTCAATCGTGAATATACGGTATGCATCCTACGTTTCACAGCTGAGCACGGCATGAAATTGGGGTGGAGAACGGAAACAGACCCTATACCCGAACATGAACCGCATCTGCTCCTCGAACGCATGTTGATCGATCTCATTATCAAATAATCGCTCGCAAGACTCGAGCATAAGGTCGTAATAGTGCTCTGCGTGTGCGATTCTTTCGTCCAACCGGAGGATCTGAGGTATTGTTGATGTCTTTGTGTCTTTAGAAACCGTTTGAGAGGGTTCGTCGGCCATTGACATGGCTAGGTTCTTGAAAAATAAGAAACGGGAATACAACACCTGACAGAACCAGCTCGTCAGTCCCCGTGTTAGGCAACACGACGTTATCAACTTACCTCGAGTAATCGCAATAGCACATAATATACGTTGTTACAGAAAAAGACGTGTTTCCGTGACGCGAGTCTTGATGGCGAAGCGCCTTCACCTTCACCGTCACCTTTCCCTTCTTCCACTCCCTCGACTTGCATCGCGTCAGGCGGCGTTGGTGATACAGGTCGAGACGGAGCAGGTGAGGTCCCGTCTTGGGCACGCGTCTTCCGGTTAGTCGACTTGGCTTGCTCACTCTTCAACAACTTCTTCCTCAAATCACCACTCGAGGAGGCGCCACCCGCCTTGCGACCTCGGTTCCCTCCCGTACGCGATGAGCTGCCGCTCACCGCACTCGCCGTCTCGACGTCGTCGGCAACGCTGCTTGCATCCTCCCCACCTTCCTCGTCAACCACCTCTTGTACAACGAATGCACGATTAAATGCCTCGTGGTCAAGGACAAGAAAGAGCGGAATGAAGCTCCTCAGGAACGCCTCAACTCGCTTGCGATCCGCGCCGTTAATCTGCCCTTGCGTTCGATCCAACAGCGACAACGTCATCTTGATGACATCTTGCAACACGCCCACATCTTCGATGTCATATGCCAACTGATGCCTCGGTCGCGTGCGCGTGAATAGCGGGTCAATGTACGACGCCCGCTTGTCCATTTGCTCGTCCCGCACCGCCTCAATCTGCGAGACGAACGCACGTGCGCTGATCGCTTTCTTATCTATCGTCTTGAAATTGATGGCTTGATGGTCGAGTGACTTGTGGTAGTTCCGCGCGTCGACTTCGCGCCAGATCTTGTTCCATTCCCTCTGAGCTCGTTTCCACTCTTCCTCTTTCTCCTTGAGCCGCATGAGTACGACGGGAATGGCGACTGCCGGGGTATCCTGCATCGCCTGAAGCACGTCCAAACCCGCTTCTCGGCCATATATCTTCTTGATGATGCGCTGGTGTATGCTCTTCCCAGATCCACCCAAGTTGGGCTTGAGCTTGAACACCGCACGCTCTTCAGGTGAGAGTTGGGCAATCTTGTTATTAATTGGTTCGAGCATCCCGATCGTGCGTACGATCGCTTCGATATGGAAGTCGTATTCATGTCGCTCTTCTTCTGAACGATGGAGAGCTTCTTCGTAGACGTTCTTCTTGTGAGCGACAAATCCCGAGTCTTCGCTGGACCATGTGGGATGAGAGACCCACTCATCGTTCAAGACCGACCTGCACATCTCGTCACGCCCCGAGCAGGTCACTTGCGCTTCCTGTCAAGTCGACCATGATGGTTAGTAATATCATTTTCTGCAAAGGATGTATACGTACGGCAGATGGCATGCGCCTGTAGCTGCCCAGTTGCAATCCAGTATTGATGCGGCCCGGTCTCAAAGGCATGTTGGGTGCACTCTGACCCTGTGCACGCGCCCACGATTGTTGCTGCTGTTGCTCTTCCAACAGCCATCTCTCCCTCTCTCTCCTATCATCCCAACCAAGAATCTCTCGGAACTGGCGCATAAGCTCGCCGTCTCCGAGGAAGTTCCGCGCCTCGCGGACGAGGCGGGCCGTATCGATTAGTTCTTGAGTGAACAGATTAACGAGGCGCAAGAATTCATTAAATGCGTCGCGATTGTTGATCGCTCGTTTAACCCGGTCAAAAAAGTGCGTGTCGTCGAGATTGGGGACGGGGATAGAAGTGGCAGCAAACTGTTGTTGTGAGACTTGCTGCAGCTGTGCCTGACGGAGCGAGGAAAAGCCTGGAGATGAAACTCGTTCCACGCCATTGGTGGAGCCGTTGATAGTCAAGGCTGCCTGTTTGGGCTTTGCTCAGCGTCAGCACCTCGGGAGAAAGCAGGACTAAACCAAGGCGTACACGCTGGGTGGGAGCTGTCTTGGGCGCTATCTCTCTCTCACGCTCGCGTTCGTTGACTTTCCGCTTTCGCTTCTGGGGGACAGTTGCTGCTTCGGCTGCTGCTGCGAGAGAGACTTCGGGCCTACGCCGTGTCAATCTGTCCAGAGGTGTGTTGGATCTCGTGCGCCTAGCTTCCGTAGGAGCGGCAAGGAGACTATCTTCCATGTCGTCGAAGAGTGCTTGACTCTTCTCAGGCATGAATATTCGAAAATCAGAACGCAAATCGGGATCATCTTTGAACAATCGAGCGATTTCGGCAGACACTTCCCTCTGGATGGAACGCCCCATTCAGTGGTTTATAAGCGGCATATATGTGCGCAAAATGGACTCGCCTCGTCGACAGCGTCAGCCATGTTATGATACCTCCCTAGTATCTCTAGGAAACGACGGTACGTCGCGTCATCACATCGCTGTTTGATTTTCTGCACGTATTGCACGGCGGGTTCGATTGATACGCTGTCCAGCCCCACGCCGTACACGCTCGGATCAGGCGGAAGGGTGTTAGATGGGCCCACAGCCACTCCGTCGAGGCGAGGGAAAGAAGAGCCCTGCGGGCTGCTAGGGCCGGTTGGCTCGTCGCGGGTTGACTGAAATATCGTTCCAAAAGGCGTAGTAACAGTGATCATAGTAGATTGTTGTGGGTCTGTGGAGCACTCTATGCGATAACCGACCGGGAGAAACGTGTTGAACCCTTGGATGAGCGTCGGGCAACCACTAAAAAGGTTAGAGACACGTCTGATGACACCTGGCGTGTCTATCCTGTATCAAAGGTAAGCGTCTAATCCGCCGAGGAGCCAAGCGCCACACTCACAGCTGACTCTTGAAGTCTTTCATGATGTCCAAAAATTGATTGTACACCTCCGGTTGGTCGTGGAATTGGACCTTGACAGCGTCGAGATAGCTCAACGCATCCGTGACATTGAGTTGACGTTCATGAGGCTGACCTTCGACGTACGAAAAGGGTGGAAGCCGCATGCTGGACAGGGCTGCATTCGAGGATGGGGCGGACGACTCGGGGACCATGGCTGTAGGCGACTGTGATGGCGCAGGTTCCGCGTTGGGCTGCACGGGTGGCATGCTGGCATCTCGCTTCACCTCCGCGAGTGCCTCGGCTGGTGGTGGTTGCTCCGTAGACTCCTCCTTTGCGGCAATTGGAGGCTCTGATGCCTCGCTGCCTACACGATCACCTCGCCCAGGCTGTTCCTCGACCATTTCCCCTTCGGTTATGTCCATTGCCACGTCCTGCTCGGCCGTGACCAATGGCTGATCGTCCGCACCAGACGTTGAAATCCGGGCCTCGCTCGCTATGGGTTCTGGGTTCGACGGAGGCGCCAACGCTGGCACGGTCAGAGCGTCGTCGCCGTTTTGGGCGAACGATTCGGTGGTAATCGGCTGTTGTGGACATTGCATTCGGTCTTTCTCGACGTCCATCGCGTCGTCGGGTTGACTTGGAGTGCTAGCCCCGCTTCTCTCTGCTTCTCGCTCGCCGTCCATTTTGGGGGTTCTTTGACGTTGGCAGTTTCGGCGGAATCCTGAAAATGACGAGCCTCGACGACGTTCGATCACGCGGGTGGCTGTGCTCAAGCACGTGGCTGACGTATTCTCACGCTGTTGATGTGGGAAATCCCGTACAACCATATCGGGCATATGGTGTAGCTGGTTATCACATCCGCTTAGCATGGTGCTGAGTGCGGGGGGTCTCCGGTTCGAGTCCGGATTTGTCCACTTTTTTTATTATCCTCCCCAGTATTAACAGAATGGCCAGACATACATACACGACATCGAGATCGCTACATCGTCAATTTTGAGGTTCGTTAAGCCAAATATGTAGTTCCCAGACCAGTCCATGTCGCATGATCAGCGGGAGGTCACGGTGGGCGTTACCATAACCACGGAACGAAAATTATTTACAAGAACGCAATCTCCAAGAATTATAGACCATGTATTCTAACTCAAAGACCCGATATCGATAGTAGTGATGTTGTGGCCATTTACCATGAGGTCCTGTTCTCGTTCTCGCACCGATTTCCGGGCATTTAGCCTAGTTTCGAATGTGCATATTAGCTCAGAACGGGAGGACATGTTTAAATCACTTACACCGCTAGCATCGAATTAGCATACGCTAAGCGGTCAACACGTATTTAGTTCAAAACGCTCACAAAGCGGAAACACTCACCTTTGCATATAAAGGTCGTCGGCACTGCAGTCAAGTACCTTCCGTCTTGTATGACATACTGTGTCCACATTCATCACTTTCCTGCCCTCGCGATGATCATGAACGTGAGACGTACCAACAGACACCACCCAATCGAAACGAGACTGCATGGTAGGAGGATCAATGATAGGATACATTGGACGCCAACATACTCGCTCACCATGTAAAGAGCCCCATGTTAACAAACACAACCGTCAGATGTCGAATATGATTTCGTGACCTAAAGTTCATAAGAAACCCATCAACCACGCTGCACGATTTCATCGAAAATGTAATAAACGCGACACACCTCCGAACCCCTCGACGACCTTCTCGAAGGTAGAAGAGCACGGACCCCGTTATTAGGATGTCACAGATAGCTCCCAAAAGCGCCGAACGCGGGGACCACTGATGAGTGAAGAAGAGGGATTGGATAATGATTTCATAGACAAACAATGAACAGACATACCGGGGTGGAACTGAGGACCGCCATGCTGCGGGCAACGAGGCTGAGTACATTGTTTCAACCATCTGGACAGACAGTAGAACGAATATGCATACACTACATATGTGCAAACTTTGAAGTGGGAGAGCGACTCAGGATTGTCATGCCATTTAGGGAGAGTGCAAGGTACGAACCCAGTCCGAGCGCTATGAATATGGTGGAAATCCAGCTTCATCTGTGCCGACAATGGTGGAACCACGTACCAAATTGGGTCAACGACGTCGCCGTCTATGCCCACCTTCTTTAGTCAAATGCTGTGTGAATATACCAACCATGCTACCCACGATCAAAAATGTCAGGAGCACATTCCGTCCACTGACTAATCCCAATCCTTTCTGTCAGCAACGTGCGGAGGGGGATGTCCGAACTCACTTATCCAGATTCTATGGGCGTAAAAGCTATTCACGTGAGCTGACCGTGCCGAGGACAACACGCGAATGAGGATGACACTCACCATTGGACCACAGCAGTCATAACATACTTATAATGACCGGGTCAGCATCGCAGTCTCGACGTGGGCTCGGGACGTAACAAGGACACTTACACTGGTGAATATGGCTGCCTTGTAAGAACATTAGGTTGAGATACCTCGACAAGACTCAACTGAATCTACGTACCACCATTTCCCTGCGAGGTCATTCCCGTCCACAACACATCTTTGAGTCCACGAATACACTACCCACACTCACCACGGGAGTATCGAAGGACAGTTTTGAGCAGTCGTGCGATGGCACGGTATAAAGAACTTCCAATGAATCCCGGCACTGAAAATGGAATTCAGAATATCTGTCACCCTAAGGTATCCCATCAAATGGAATGAGAATCCGTTATCAATTGTCAACGTCGACACGAACATACAGAAGGAACGACACCTAGTATGCATTTACATTCAGCATGGTGCCTACAAGTACAGACCAGACCACGCACCATAGCCTTCAGTGACCTCAAGTCTTGGGGAAAACTTGAAAAATAAAACATGGACTGTCCGAGTGTACATCCGAATAATCTAATGGTTTGGGTTCCAATCAGCTCTATCCTATCCCATCGACCTACCTGGCGTCGTCGACAAGCCACATCGGTGAAACGACGTGGCTGCTGACGCTGCGCTTAGTAGGTGAAAGAGAAATTTTGCTTACACCAATGCCACAATGTATCCTACGCCAATCGTTAGCTGGGTGTGGTATACAATGAAACTCGGGTCAAGCATACCACACAACACCGGTGCCCACTGGAGCTCGGTCTCGGGATCTGAAGACATCAGAAAGTTGATTTTGAGCTCGATAGGTCAATTTTTTAGTTTCACAGAGGTAGCGGAGCAAAGGGGTGAAGCCCGCCGACAGGGTAACATACCGGCATCGCCATAGTGGTGGAACAAGATTCGGTTAAAGGCCCGACTTACTATAGATTTGGCTGACAGTCTCGATATATCCATAGGGACTTGAAAGCTTGACACATGAAGTGAGTAATCTGGGTGGCCAAGCCTGCGGGAGTAATTACTGTGTGAGAAGGCCACTGGCAAAAAAAAGCCCCCGTTGGGCGTGCGTTCAAATCTGTGGAATTCCTACCATCGGCTACCACCGGCTACTGTCAGCATCAACGCAAATCTGATGTCTAAAATTCGCCGTATCGGGTCGATTAGAGTCGCTGGGAAGCTACCAGTCACCCCAATGCACGTCGCATTAGTCGTGCATCAGAACGTTGCCCGCCCAGTGTGAGAAGAATCCCCATGTATGTCTCTTCTAGTCCTTCTGGAAAGCTCTCAAGCACCCTCTGAACCTGAACTTTTGGTACCGAAGTTCATTAATCATTCCTCGAGTGTGTCAATCCGGAATTGCACCCTGCAAAATCTTGAACGCGCAACCGTCAGCCCGATGACGGAATAGGAAGACAAGAACGCCTTATATGCCATCAGCCCCTGCGCATGGTTTGGATTCTCTTTCATCTTCTCATTGAAAGTTCTCAATCGACGACGTGAGTTGAGCTCTCTTGTAATGCGGAGAAGGATGTCAACCGACGATTCATTGGCCATTTTACTCACCGATATACATGGGAGGGGAGAGAGAATCCTGATTATCTTTTGTAGAGGTCGAGTGGTACTTGATGAGTTTGAATGCTGATGGGGCTCAGCCTCTGCTTCTGTGTTGGAGGAGATCATCCGATGGGCCTGTACGAAGTAACAAGTCACTGAAGTGCGCTCGAGCAGTTCCCTAATATGTTCAGTCGTGGTTCGCAGCGCTGTGACTTGCTGTGCTCAGGCGCGATCTCGTTTCAACGTTTATACTCCACCTCCGCTACGCTGCCGGGATATTCTCCAGCCTCCATATCCCATGTACAACACATCTGATATGGTCCCGAGCGACTTGGTAAGTCTGACCCTCTGATCGGGTTTGACCGACCCCAGATCTAATGCGCCATTTTCCTCGACGATGCAGTAGGTTTATAGTCTCGATAGGCCGTCTGTGGTTCAGCTGGCAACTTCGTTTCGTCGTCCAGCCCGCTTGGCTAGTCTCGAGCCCTCTCGGGCAAGTCTTCTTCGATCCCTCGCTCCATGCATTATTGAACGCGTTCTGAAGTGCTCGTCACCCTTAGGTACTCCCGACATCGTCGTTTCACCGTGGGTAGGTCCGACGTCATTGTTCGACCGCTTGGGGGTTCGTTCCGTCGTTGGACTCGTTTTGATGGTTTGTTGGGTGGTTCTGGTACGTCTGTGACTGTCCGTCGATGTGCGCTGACGACATTCTTTAGCTTTCATTGTCCATTGCGCATGCACCCTCGCATTCACTTCTACCACTCCTTCGACCCTCTCGTGAGCCGCTGCGCTCATTCTATCCGTTGGTCACCTTGCCGCCTGGAACGATCTGCGCCACTGCGCGATCTCCCCACTCCCCACACGTGCTCTCCACCTGTACCTGGCATTTCAGAAGACTTCTCGGGTCGACATATTTCATCGCCGTCCTCACCCGTACCCTCTGTGCCGTCTCTCGACCCCTTCAACCCGACCGACTCGACCCTCCCCTCCCCTCCCCCCTCCCTCGTGTTCCACTGAGCATCGTCGGGGGGCTCTGGAGGTTCGTCTGGACAGCGCACGTCGCCGTCCGTCGTCTCTTCAGGGCCTCTCAATGGTCGCCGCTCTCTGGGTATCTCTCGTTGGTCATGGTCCCGCGACGCGCTCAATGCGCTTGCGCCGTTTGTTGGTGCTTCGCTGCCTTGGTCCCGAGTGACCTTGGCTCTGTTGTCTTCCCCAGTACTGCCGGTTAGCTGACCGTTTCGCTCCCCCTTGAGTGATGTGCTGAGTCAGTTTGGTGCGTTTGCGCCCACGGGCATTGTCGTTATCGTCACCTGCCGCTTCTTGGCTTTTCGCCTGCTTGATCTGTCTCGCGGCATCCATACTGGCTGCGTGACTCTGAATCCTGTCCCGTGGTCTGGGGATTCATACGACTTGCCCACTGGCTCCACTGGCCTGGCACTCGTCATATCAGGGTTTGGTGTTGTCCCTTGTCATGAACCGTCTAACTTGATTCTGGGGCTTGTTGGGGTTACGACCGACGGGCGATAAGCCACTGCGTGCTGGCCGTCACCGTCTTGGCTGCCCGCCGGGGTCGCAAGGACTTACTATGCGATGGATTGATGTGTGGGCCAAGAGATATCCAAGCGCTTGTTATTCCTTGGAGTTGCCAGTTTGCGAGAGGCTGTAAGAGAAACCACCACTATCCCCTGCCATCTCCCGCTGTGTGATGACATCATCGCAGCCCCGAATCTCCCAAATATTGCGAGCATAACTAAATACACCAACACCACGGTAATCCCTACATTACCCACTCTACTCCAAAGGGTATCAAAAGCCTAGCTGAGATCAATGGTAGCAAGATTATGGCCATTTGCTATGAGATCCTGTTCCCGTTCCCGCACCCATTTCCGGGCATTCAGCCTTGTCTCAAACATGTGTATCAGCTCAGAACAGGTGGACATGTTCAAACCACTCACACCGCCATCATCGAATTAGCATACGCTGAGCAACCAATACGGATTTAGTTCAAAACGGCCACAAGGCGGAACTACTCACCTTTGCATATAAAAGTTGTTGGCACCGCAGTAAAGCTCTTTCCGACTTCGATGACGTACTGCGCCCACATTCATCACTTCCTGCCCTCACGGTGCTCATGAACGTGAGACGTACCAACAGACACCACCCAATCGAAACGAGACTGCGAGGCAGAAGGGTCAACGATAAGATACATTGGAAGTCAAACATACTCGCTCACCATGTAAAGAGCCC
Source organism: Boletus vinaceobasis (assembly GCA_038092335.1). Classification (NCBI taxonomy): domain Eukaryota; kingdom Fungi; phylum Basidiomycota; class Agaricomycetes; order Boletales; family Boletaceae; genus Boletus; species Boletus vinaceobasis. Next base: position 1,663 of record JBBPQE010000311.1, on the reverse strand, counting down.
CATGTTAACAAATACAACCGTCAGGTGTCGAATATGATTTCGTGACCTAACGTTCATAAGAAGCCTATCAATCACGCTGCACAGTTTCATCGAAGATGGAAAAACGCGACACACCTCCGAACCCCTCGGTGACCTTCCCGAAGGTAGAAGAACACAGACCCTGTTATTAAGATGTCACAAATGGCTCCCAAAAGCGCCGAACGTGGGGACCACTGAGGAGTGAAGAAGAGGGATTAGCAGACTTCATAAGCAAATAAGGAACGGGCATACCGGGGTGGAACCGAGGGTCGTCGTGCTGCGGGTAACAATGCTGGGTACATTGTTTCAGCTCATCGAGATGGACGGTGGAACAAATGTGCATACACTACATATGTGTAAACTTTTAAGGTGGGAGAGCTGCTCAGTAATGACATGCCATTTAGGGAGTGGAAGGTACGAACCTATTCCGAGCGCTATGGATGTGGTGGAAATAAAGCTTCATTTGTGCCAACAATGCTGGAACCACGTACCGAATTGGGTCAACGACGTCGCCATCTATGCCAACCTTCTTCAGTCAAATGTTGCGTGAATATAACAACCATGTTACCCACGATCAAAAATGTCAGGAGCACATTCCGTCCACTGACTAATCCCAATCCTTTCTGTCAGGAAACGTGTGGGGGGGGAACGTCCGAACTCACTTATCCAGATTCTATGGGCGTAAAAGCTATCCACGTGAGCTGACCGTGTTGAGAACAACACGTGAATGAGGCTGACGCTCACCATTGGACCATAGAAGTCATGATATACTTGTAATGACCGGGTCAATCAACATCGTAGCATCAACGTCTCGGGATGTGAAAGTACATACACTGGTGATCATGGCTGCCTGGTAAAAACATTAGGTTGAGATACCTCGACAAGACTCAACTAGATCTGCGTACTATCATGTCCCTACGAAGAGGTTCCCATCCACAACTGATTAGCCTTTGAGTCAACGAATACACCAAACCTACACTCACCATGGGAGTTCCAGAGAACAGTCTAGGGAAGTCGTGCCATGGCACGGTATAAAGAGCTTCCAATGAACCCCGGCACCGAAAATTGAATTCAGAACATCTGTCACCCTAGAGTATCACAACAAATGGAATGAGAATCTGTTATCAATCGTCAACGTCAACGCGAACATACAAAAGGAACGACACCTAGTATGCACCTACATTCAGCATGGCGCCTACAAATACAGACCAAACCACGCACCATGGCCTTCAGTGACCTCAAGTCTTGGGGAAAACTCAGAAAGTAAAAAATAGACTGCCCCAGTGTACATCCGAATAACCTAACGATTCCAATTCCAATCAGCCCCACTGGTGTCGTCAACAAGCCAGTTCGCAGACATGTCCGTCAAGTCCACCATCGTTAAAAAACTTGGCTGTTGACGGTACGCTTAACGGGTGAAAGAGAACTTTTACTTACACCAGTGCCACAATGTATCCTATGCTAATCGTTAGAGTGGTACACAATTAAACTCGGGTCAAGCATACCACACAACACCGGCGCCCACTGGAGCTCAGTGTCGGGATTTGAAGACATCGGAAATTGATTTTGAGCTCGATAGGTCAATTTTTTGGTTTCACAGAGGTAGCGGAACAAAGGAGTGAGGCCCGCCGACAGGGAATTATAC
>JBBPQE010000310.1:0-27493 GCA_038092335.1 Boletus vinaceobasis | reverse complement strand
TCAGATTGAATAGGGAGCGCAAAATGCTTACAGATTGGGCTTGCGAAAGCGGATGGACAGCGTCCAACTTCTGCAACAATCCGTCAGCCTTCAAAACTTGCATGCACGAATATAATAAAAGTGAACAGAGTTGCGCGATAGACGGTGGGCGGTGTCATCCGCATACATCCGCGTCACAGGGTTCTGCAGATCCAAACGCAAACTCGGAAGGGTAAACAAATGGCCCAGCTGTAACGAATCAGTTAGCTCCGACCTATCCACAGATCTTGCACCAACCTCGATTGAGTCATCTCCATTTCACGATACACTTTGCACGCTGCCACATACTCGCAGAGTCCCTCTCCATCAATTCCCATTCGTCATCGTCCCTGGCATGCTTCAACACGACGACACGGATGTCTTGAATGCCTTGTTTCTCTAGGTATTCCCTCGCTCCAGGTATCACCATAGAATCCGCGAGAAGGAGCACTCGAAGCTTGGGACTCTGTCAAAGGATCGTCAAAGCGCAGCATGGACACTCCCACGCGACCAAAATTGAAACAGGGCATGTGTCAGAAGAGGCAGGTGCTCGATCCTGAGTGAACACGTCCAAAGTACCCAGTGATTCACGATATGGAGATGGATCAGGTTAACAAAGGCGGAATGGTTCTGTAGAACGGACTTTGAGTGGCTTGGAGGACAGATACCGCAGACCTCATCAACCTCATCATGTCCTTCCCGCTAACCTTCCTCTCTGTCGATCTTAGGCGTATCCGAGTCGGTCTACGAAAGAATCCAGAGAGCGAGGCTCTCGGGATACCCAGTCAGAAGGTGGATAGTCAGAGTGCCTTGACATGGGACGCTACGAACTCGGGTGAATTATAACCCGTGAGTGCGCCAAGAAATCGGACGGCATGTCCTGCCCCACGCAGGAGGAATGTCTTGTGCATAAAAGGCTGGATCCGGAATGGCGCAGATATGGCGTGAGACACAGCAAAGGGTTGACTGAGATATTGATAAGTCAACTCACCAAGTCTCTACACAGGATGCAACGAGCATCAAACGAGTAAGAGCAACCCTGGTAAGTCCGAGCTGCTAGTAAGAATATCTCCCGCTCGAGTTCTGAGGGCAAGACGGGAAATATCCTGTCGGCTGAACTGTGAGCCCCATCTACCGAGGCGAGCTTGGGGATTGTCATATCTTACAACTCCAGGATTAGTCGTTGAATAATGGACATACTGGCCTGCTTCAAGTTGGTCGGCCTCGATACTACGCGGCGCGGTGCTTGAAACACTTCAGAATCCGATAGGGTGCGCCACTCTGATCTGATTGAACCTGACCGTGATCCTGTTTACATTGTGACCTGCCTTAAAGATACACTTGAATGCCTCCCACTTGTCGATCAAGCTGCTCAATGTTTTCAAGTCCCCGATTGTATCAATATCACATTACTTCCCGACCCCGGACCCGACCCCGACTCTGAGCCTGTCACTGTGATAGCACTCAGCGTAGGCGCGGATGGGATAGACGGCCGTGGACGTAGCCCTTCGTTCTCGACATCCACCGGAAGCACAACTGGACGTTAGAGAGGTCAAGGTACCGGTTCTTCGCACCCGCTCTCCTGTTTTCCAATGTCACTTTTCTTTCTTACACCAGGAATGAGAAAATTTTGTTACACTTACCCGGTTTATACCCTCGCATTTGGGTTACGTGTTGGCAAGATGACAGAAAATACGCATGAAATAGTAGCCATGATCATACCCCTCATGGCACCGAATCCGATTCCGAACCTCATCATGTCCGGCATCCCGCGCAGCCTTGTGAAGTGTTTCAGGATGGAGTTCGTAGAGGAAATCGTCCGCAGCTCTCTGGAATCACTGTTAACGTATCAGTGTGCTCGCCTACAATGGGTATAGCTCTCCAATGTGTGTATAGAAAAGGTGCACGCTTTATCGATGAAGACACTGATCGCTTCCTTCACCCTTCCCACAAAGACACTTGCACCACAACGTCTTCCACCTGCGAGGTACCCTCTTGAAGGCCCGGATGGCTCACTGTTTGCGTGTCGGCCAGCTTGCCTTGACTGGAACCCCATCGTCGTTGACTTCCTAGTAGCTGGTAGATGCGATCCGTGACTTTGCGCCGCCCTTGATGGTACAGATGTCCACAGAAGATGGTTGTAGAGTGGTAACGGTAATATGCTCTCGTAAAATTCGTATTCTATATTACACAAAATCAGAACGATGCATGGTCGATGTCCACAGTAATGTCGATTTAGCTGGGTATCCATACGACTCGCATCGAATCACCTGGATCCATGTGTCCCATCTCTGGTACCTGAGCCACAACACATCCATGCAGGAAACGGAATTGAGAACCTGACGATAGCCCAGTCTGATTCTTGCTAATGCATTCCACCATGAGTCTCACAACACAACCCTAGGGGGAGTACGCGCACCGTGACATGAATACCGGCGGAGGGCAAAGATGTATCATTCACTTGTTGCACCTAAAAGGAAATGAGCTGTTATGACATTGCACATAATAACAGGAAAAAATCGCACTGGGGTAGCTTCATTCGGATTTGCAGAGCCTTGTCCAGTACGAGGAGCATTTTTGTTCCGGTTGCCTGGGCGAGCATGTTTGGTAGACGATTTAGGCTGTAGATGCGATGAGTCCATGCAGTCAAACTCGAGGAAGAACGAACGTCTGATTTTACAACGGGCTTTGCGACCGCTCGCTATGATAACATGTAAGACACATCGCATCCGATCATCTGTCAAGGAAGAGGACTCACTCGTACACGTTGACCTGCAACCATGCGCGAAGGACCCTCCTTTGTGGCATCCACTCTCACCGGTGAGTGGGAATGTGAACGACGATTGGCAGGCCGACGTGACTTTGTAGGAACCCGATCGAGCTCATGCGATTCCGGGTGCTTGTGACTCTTCCTGGTCCACGTCGGGAGAAGCCTTTTAAGCGTCGAACTACCCCGAGAAGAGTTGGCAGTGTCGCCATTTTTTTCTGGAGGGCCATGTAGAGGGGCACCTGCCGACTGTGGCACAGCATGTGACGCATCAAGCGGTGGATGGGAGGATACCGGGGACGGTGGCTGCAGCAGCGTAAGCACAGAAGTAAGAGGAGAATATAGTGATCGCTAACCTCGTCGTAGTCGAACTCGGCAGCAGGTGCGCTCGATGGCACCTCGACCTGTATGATTGTGAGAACTCACTTTGAGGGGGGACAGAACGAACGGATACCTCGAGGAGATCGCTATCGTCGTCCCTGTTGCGCGTCTCGGACTTGATTGGACCGGACTTTCCAGGTTCTGCCTGGTGTATGCAGGTTAAAACCTAAGCTAACTGGAAATGGACAAATACTTACATGGAAAGGTCCATATGAGTCCGGCAGAATCTGGCCGAGGTCGCGCACAGCGATTTTCCCACCATCTTGTCCAGTTGCGAGATAGCAACAATCCAGGGAGATGGCAATCGAGCTTATGTCTTCACTGTCCTCAATGACCGACTCGATGAGAGAGAGAGTCGACGTATCCAGGAACGAGACGGAATGAGGTGTGTCGGTAGCCAAGAATTTGCCATTTGCTGCTAGAGCGATAGAGCGGACATGATTGAGAAGCAGTGACTCAGTGAGCTGGGACCCGGTGGAGACATCGAAAGACTTGATTTTGCTGTCGTCTGATACGACAAAAATTTGCTGACCGTCGTTGGACCAAGCAAGTGGCGTTTGTTGGTATATTTGGGGTGTCCTAATTTTGATGGTGATGAGCTCGTCGCCGTTGTGGCTGTCAAAGATGCGGATTGACTGCCCCGAAGTAGCGATGTGTTTGCCATCTGGGGAGAATCTGATTCCACTGATCCAATCGTTATGTCGGAGCGGACCGACGAGTCGCTCCCCGCTTGTCATGCTCCACACGCTCGCTGCGCTGTCAGCATGTCCAACCCCAGCGGCAAATCTGGTCATATCAGGGGAGATATCGACCGCACCCACCCTCTTTCTGCCCTCCACGTCGATGATCTTTTCATGCATCTCCGCATCCCACACACTCGCGCCATCCTGAGTTCCACATACTACCCACTTGCGGTCCCTCGACACAGATATGGCGCACAAGTCCATGCCCGTCTGCTTTCCAACCTCTTGACCGTCAGTGAACCGCCATCGTCTAATCCCATCGCTACTCCCGCCCAAAAGGTGTATTCCGTCAGGGTGGAAAGCGACTGCCCATACCCCACCAGAGCGACTGTCAAGCACTATTATTGGGTCTTACTGCATTGTCAGCATTCAACGCTATCGCCGAGTCGGAGCTGCTACGCACCAGTATTTGTCGACGACATCCTCACCAATGATACACGGTCGTTGGCTTCGAAGAGTGAGAGAGCAAGGAGTTTCGGTTTATGTACTCGTGCCAGTGCGCAAAGTTGCTTCAAACACGTTTCCTTAATCTCAATATGGGCCGCAGTCGCCTCGTCGCTCGTGTCTTTGGCGCTTATTCTTACTCGGATCCCAGCTAGGTGCCCTTGTTCCGATGATCAGGCCAGCAATCAACATCCGTGAAACATTTCCCTGTTGGCAAGGGTAGTCTCACCCTAGGAGTTGTGAGTGCTTGTCATGTCTTGCCTGCAGGACTCGCTTCACGAGCATGCAGTTTGCATTAGACCCACTCGCGCACAAAACACGTGCCCATTCCAAGACGGTCTCGAACAGAGACCGATCCACACTCCAGGGGAATGTTCTCTACAAGATGGAAGACGTCTGTATGTCTTTGTACCGCCATAGACATCGGACAGGTCGTCGCTCACGTATGTAAGCCTCTGTCGAGCACAAATGGCCCCACTCATACACGTCTGGCTGACGCCAGCGACGCTTTCAGACACCCAACGACAGCTTCCCGGGTTCACCACCTATAGAAACACAATTACAGACGTAGAGGACGAGGATGGTAAAACCGGTATGTGTGTGTCTCCGTTCCGCCAGCACGTTCCGGCTCGAGTGCACGCCATGACGATTGATGAGGCAACAATACCAAGACTTTATAAGTTTTCTGTGGCGCTCATCCCTCCTTCCGCAGCGAAACTACGAAGGAACAGGTCGAGTCGTGTCGCGCATGGCCGTGTCAACGCGACAGAAGACAACACGCTCCAAGTTCTCGGGGCCCCCCTCGATCGCGATCAAATTTGAATCCAGCTGACCCCTGGAGAAGTTTGCGTAGCTCAGGTGACATGCAGCACCTGGGAATAGGAATAGATGAGGTTTTGCTATTTAGAACAGGCCCCCGCGACGAGGGACGGTACGTGGCGCATGTATTCCGAAGGCTAGTGGCAAAGAGCAAGGTATCTCGTCTTGACCTGCCCGAATCTTGTAGACCTTGAACTCGTAATGGAGATAGGGGATGCCTTATAGGCTTTCCGTGGCGCTCACACCTCGTCCCGCGGCGAATTTACGAGGAGCAGATGGAGTCGTGCCACACACGACCCTGTCAACGCGATAGAAGAAAACGTGCTGCAAGCTCTGGGCGTCGTTCAAGAAGTCACTGCATCGTAAGCGGATGTGACTCGTGTTCAACGACGAACATGAATCACACGTGCGCAGGATCGACGACCACTTGCAAGAGATGGCAATAAAAAGACAACTAACAGGCTCGACACGACAGGTGGAACGCTTACGGGGGCTCAGACGTTCCTCGTCCTGCAGCTAAATAGTTTGGCGACGTTTCCAACTCGGATTTGTCCTGCGTGGTGCCCTCCGTTCTCTTCGGTCGCGGTTAATCTAGCCGACCTCTGGAGGTTTGCGTAGCTCAAGGTGACACGCAGCACCTGGGATAACTGGCCAGGAGCATCCAAGGCAAGGCGAGGTGTTACTGTTTAGAACGGGCTACGGTACCTGGCGCATGTATTCCGGGCTAGTGGTAAGGAGCGAAGTATCTCGTCTTGGCCTGTCCGAGTGCTGTAGACCCTGGACTCGTAATCGAGACAGGGATTCCGCGACCGATGTCAAGCACTATTATTGTGTCTTTCTGAATTGTCAGCATTCAACGCTATCGCCGAGTCGGAGTTGCTACGCACCAGTATTTGTCGACGACATCCTCACCAATGATACACGGTCGTTGGCTTCGAAGAGTGAGAGAGCACGGAGACAAGAAATCTGATTGATGTACACCAATCTACACAACGTCCCTTTCTAAGACAACGATTTTTCAATTTGTCATACATCCCCGCATAAACAGTTCTTTCCCCCGGTCCCATTTTCGTCTTAAACTTGAGAGGCAGAAGGGCAGAACGTGATGGTGTACACGGCGTTCAGGTCCGAAGCGCAAGTCCAGAGTGCTGTGCCACTTGATTCGTCGTAGGCGTAGCAGTACGAGTTCGGGCAGTTGTCCTCTGTCATGGAGCCGTGTTGTCAGAACACAACATATCCTAGTGTTGATAACGAACATATACGCACTGAAGTAGCTATAGTACTCAACGCCAGAGGATGGACAGGTTGCAGCTGTGTTGTACTGGCCGGTACAGCAATTAGCTGAGTTGGCTAGAGAAGTGCGGGTTAGGAAATCTTTCACTGAAGCATCTGTGATCACTCACTTGGGTCGCCATCTAGGTTGGCGTCACAAGCACTCTTGCACCCAACGGGGAAGCCGGTCGAATCATAGGGACCAATGAGGGGTGCAGGACCTATATACCGCATCAATATCTTTGCCCAAGGGGGGACAAATCAGTACGAACAGTCCGGGCCGAGATCGACCGGGCAGTCCGCAATGCCGCAACTAACTGTGTTCGTAATAGCGAGGGGCAAGTTGTATCCGTCGACGAGAGAAACTAAGACCGACAGTCAGGATAGGACTCGCATAGTGTCTGAGAGCACAAACCATCGTAGTAATCGAGACCACCAGAGCCGAGCGTGAACTCCGCCAGCGAGGCAGGAGGGACACCCTGCATTCACAGATATGAATCATGAGATTCACGAAAGACAGTAACAACCCATACCGGGTCAGTGCATTCCAAACCACCATTGCAACCTCCGTCAATGCAGGAGTTAGGACCGGGGTTGACGCTAAAGTCGCAGTCACGACGACCCTGGAGAAGAAACGTGAGATTGATGGCATTCCCGCCATCCAATGACGTACCCAGATTCTTCCGGCGGTCCAGTCACTCGGGACCTGGAAAGGTCGATTTCATGAAATAAGGCCCATGTGAAGGAGAAGTAAGAAAGATATGGGCCGTACTTGGAACGTCACGGAGGTGTATGCCGCAGCTTCCCATCTTCAAAGACGATTAGTACATACGGGGAAACCCGAGAGAGGGGGCATGCACCCGGTAGAGTAGCTGGGAGCGGTGCCTGAGCCCGTGTACATCGCTGGCCTTGAGAATTTGTTGGTAGCAACTCAATCACCCATAGGCCATGCTTACCAGACAGTGAACGGGCATCCATTGTACACAATAAGAGTGCGTTGGGCCAAAGCCCCCGTTACAAGAGCGAGAGATGAAATGAGAGTCAGTTTCGTCATGTCAAAGCAAGTAAGAAATCGAAGAACAAGGTCCTCCTGTTGCAGGACCCGGTCCAGCTAGCTGCTTTTATACCTTGCAAGCTATGTACCTGGGAGAAAATATGATCAGGTGCAGGACCATTTTGTGGCAGCCATTGATCAGGCTGATGAATGTTCTGTTCTGTTTTGGTGAGCCATGGACGTTACATAATACTCACTGATGACCACATCCTCATATGTGGGCGTGCGACCGTATCACTGTGACCACACGGTCCTGGCCTGCATTGATGGAAGCTTGGTGACTTTGTCAGCATATACTCATGGTATCATAACATAGGAGCGATAGACAGCCTCCAAGTTGCTTGCCCACAAATCTCGAGTGGGAGTCGTTGATTGCAACGTGGCCACAGAATTGCCGTCCTCAATCGATTTCGTGCTATAAGGGCATTGGCTAAACCCTTCTAGTAGTGCAAGGACATCAGAAGAAGACACTTCAATGACTGGGGAGACCCAAGTCGGAACCATACTATCGCCGGTGACTTGAGAAACGACTGATAATAGAATACAGCTTCTGGCTGGGCCGACGGACATTAGATATAGACTCACCAGGTGTAAATGCGGGGATTGGATTGTGTCGTACCGCCATGATCTGGACTAGGACATCTTTGAGGCTATGAGAGTATTCGAAGAGAATGCTAATTGAATAGAGAGATCATATCAAGAAACTTTCCAATGGATTTCCGGTCACAGTGCGGACAATTGTGGTGGCCAAAGAACACCTTCATCTAGGACAAGGGACGCAGTATGATATCCAGACCAATATCATCTCTTGATGGGCGAGACGTATAAGGGTTTTCGGCCGTGCTCGGACGACGGCTTAGCATCGCAGAACTGGGACATGGGATACGCACTGATAAGATTTCACGCCTGGAACTGCCTTCATCAAATGGAAGCATTTCATGATAATTGCTCCTGTCAAAGGCGGGGGAAGTAATCAAGACATCCGCATGCTCCAGCCCGCGGTCGTCGCAAGTAAAGTCCAAGAATACGCGTCTAACCGGCGCCCATCCGTGTTCAGCTTGTTGGTCACAAACGTGTGACACATGTAGTCAGATGTCACATTTACATATGTGGGTCAATTCTAGAACTGTAACAGCATCAGCATCTCTCAAACCCGGTTCGTGCTAGGTGACCTCACACACATGCAGTCCAGGACATGACACAAACATCCGTTTATGTCCAGGGCTGCGCGGTAGGCAGGCATGGGGAATGCAACTGGAAAGGGTTGTCCTCACGAAGAGAACTACGAAAACAAATTTACATCCACGACAGTCCAAGAGCGATCTGAATTGAGTTTCCCAGACTGTTGATAAAGATCAGGGCCAAGGAGTAGACAAAAGGGATGAACGTCCCTCACCAAGGCTCCAAGTCAGCTCATCTCCTCGTACGGCGTACAGCGGCTTTCCATTCCAGAGTCGTACCACTGGCTTTGCCAGTACAAAGAACAATGTGACTTTGATTGATAACTATTTTATCTATCTGTGCCATCAGAAAACAGCACCAGGAAGTCCAGGTGATGCGTTCTCACCATGGGGTTGCATTCTCCATGTCAAGGGGCCCGAGATTTTATCCCATGTAGCACCTTGATGCGATGCGACGCGATGCACCAACACAAGCTGCCCCCCTTCAGATCAATGTATCCGATCGCTAATCAGTGTTTTTTTTTTCGTAGTAGTAAAGTACGCCCACGGCCTGCGCCCAGAGGACAGTCGCCGCGATAGAGAGCACTGATTTGAGCCGTACTGGAGAGGACCGCCCACCGAGTCATCGCGACGCTTTCCAAAGTTGACCATTGCACAACTGGCAACTACGTTTCTACGCCGCTTGGTTCGTTAAGACCGCTCAGAAGAACAGGCGCGTATAGGATGCGCCTTGTGCGTTTCGGGTCTCGTAGCCATGGGTTAGTAGTAAGCGAAAGAAATGGGGAGTACAGTCTCAGGTTGTTTGTAGAAGGCATGGCATTTACCAAGGTACGTCAGGAGCTCGAGATCCTGAAAGGCGCGAATGTAAAGTGATCCTTTAGATATGCCAACAGGTGCGCTACCAACTGGGAGGAGGAAGGAAGGGGGAAAATGGAGAAAGCATCGGAGTCTGACCAAAAATGGAGGCACGGACTCTTCCAGCGGAACTCACGAAAAGTGATAATAGCCGGTCGCCTATTGCAGTTGATATGGACGACAGATAAGTTTCAGCAGAGATTCTGCGATCACACCTCTCGAGACAGGTGACAGAAGACCTGCTGCAGACACCCGCGTACTTACACCATGGAACATCCCTAGCATCCAACGACAGGTCAATTTCGCGTAGTCACGGCAAGATATGAGAAGCAACATAGGGCTATCGACCCTGCAGGATGCTCTCCATATCCACGTTAACCGCCAAAGCTTCCAGAAAAGGTTAATTACCGTAGGGCCAGGCCCGCAAATTCATCATCATCGAAGGAGATCGGGTCGCTCAGACCGATAACAAGTTCTAGAATATGCTCTCATACGAGAGATAAGTTGACAAGCTCCCCTTGTTTCTCTATATCGGACACGTCTGATTATGATCGATAGAAGCGAATGTATGTGCCGAGGGGAAGCTACCGCTGTTAAGAGGGGAGATAGTACCTCCGTAGCGGCGATACTCCTCGATCACGATCAAATTTCAATCCAGCCGACCCCTGGAGACCTTTGCGTAGCTCAGGTGACACGCAGCACCTGGGAATAGCTAGGCGGTAAGGAGCAAGGTACCTCGTCTTGGCCTGCCTGTGTCCTTGTAGACCTTGAACCGTAATCGAGATAGGACACGCCCTGGCCCGCACACCCCAGAGTCGCAGATGGGACCAGTGCTATGTGTCGACGTTGCAGGAAGAGATCATGTGTCCGCGTTCAGACGACATCCTTCTGTCGTAGGTACAGAACCGTATTTCTAACATGGCATATTTCAAGCCATGCGGGATTATCGTCCCCCCCACCATTTCCTCAACATCATTGATCAAACTCCCATTTCTGCGACCAAACGAGCGTCCACGTATAGGGGGGCATGAAGAGGATCATCGTCGGTGGTATATAGAGGCTACCCTGGAACGAGACGAGCAGCCGTACATAAACAGGCTCATAACAGTAAGGCTACAGCTGGGGTGGGGTGGGGTGTATGAATGCAGCCAGATGGCAGAATAATCCGGAGCAGGGAATAAACAGGAGTACAAGTGTTACGCACACACACGCGAGGGTAGAGGGGCGCAAGAGGGGGGGGTTCAACAAGAACCTAAGGGGTCTAATGATACAGCTGATAGAAGAAAATATGGCAACGCATCTGCTTCGTCCGCGATGGGTTGCTAAGTATCAGCGTGTCGTATGCCAGCCAGCCGATGATCGTTTGAAGAGTGGGCCCGGTTAACTTACGGCGGATGGTTTACCAACAGGGGAGAGAGCAAGGGTTGTATTTGCGTGTCAGCCAGGTTGTCTTGATTGAAACCACATCGTCGTTAACTTCTTAGTAGCTTGCTAGGTGCGATCCGTGACTCCATGTGCAGCCCTTCATAGTATAAATGTTTACAGAAGATGACCGTGGAGTGGTAACGGTCATATGCTCCCGTAAAATTCGTATTCTGTATCATTAGTGCGGCGAGGTTACACAAAATCAGAACAACGCAAGGTCGATGAGTCCACGAATCAGCAGGGTATCCACACGTCTTGCGTCGAATCACCTGGATCCACGCGTCCCATCTCCGGTACCTGAGCCACAACACATCCATGCGGGAAACGGAACCGACAACCTGAGGATAGCCCAATTTGATTCTCGCTGATGCATTCCATCGTGAGTCTCACAACACAAACCTAGGGGGAGTACGCGCACCGTGACATGGATACTGGCGGAGGGTAGAGATTTATCATTCACTTGTTGCGCCTAAAAGGAAATGAGTTGTTATGATGTCGCACACGATAACGAGAGAAACGCACTGGAGTAGCTTCGTTTAGATTTGCAGAGCCTTGTCCATTACGAGGAGCATTTTTGGTCCAGTTGCCTGGGCGAGCATGCTTGGTAGGCGATTTGGGCTGTAAGATGCGATGAGTCCTTGCAATCAAACTCAAGGAAGAACGAACGTCTGATTTTACAACGGGCTTTGCGACCGCTCGCTATGATAACATGTTAGACGCACCACATCGGATCATCTGTGAAGGAAGAGGGCTCACTCGTACACGTTGACCTGCAGCCATCTGCGAAGGTCCTTCGTTTGTGGCATCCACCCCCACCGGTGAGTGGGAACGTGAACGACGATTGGCAGACCGACGTGAGTTTCTAGGGACCCGATCGAGCTCATGCGAATCCGGGTGCTTGTGACTCTTCCTGGTCCACGTCGGGAGTAGCCTTTTGAAGATCGAACTACCCTGAGATGCGTTGGCAGGGTCGACATGTTTTTCTGGAGGGGCATGTTGAGGGGCATCTGTCGAGCGCGGTACGGCATGTGATGCGTCAAGCGGTGGATGGGAGGAGGATACCGGAGACGGTGGCTGCAGCAGCGTAAGCATGGAAGTAAGAGGAGAATATAGTGATCGCCAACCTCGTCGTAGTCGAACTCGGCAGCAGGTGCGTTTGACGGCACCTCGATCTATGTGATTGTGAGAACTTGGTTAGAGGGGGGATAGAACGAGCGGATACCTCAATCAGATCGCTATCGTCGTCCCCGTTGCGCGTCTCGGATTGGTTTGGACTCAATGTTCCAGGTCCTGGCTGGTGTACATAGGTTAAAACCTAACCCAACTGGAAATGGAGAAATTCTTACATGGAAAGGTCCATATGAGTCCGGCAGAATATGGCCAAGGTCGCGGACAGCAATCTTCCCGTCTACTCGTCCAGTTGCAAGATAGCAACTGTCAGGGGAGATGGTAATTGACTTTATGTCTTCACTGTCCTCAATGACCGGCTCAATGTGAGTGAGAGTTGTTGGGTCCAAGAATGAGATGGAACGAGATGTATAGGTAGCCATAAATTTACCATTTGTTGCTAGAGCGATAGATTCGGCATTATCGAGGGGCGGTGATTCAGTGAGCTGAGACCCGGTGGAAACATCGAAAGACTTGATTTTGTTGTCGCGTGATGCGACAAAGATTTGGTGACCATCGTTGGACCAAGCTAGCGGCGTTTTTCGGTATTTTGAGGATGTGCTAATTTCGATGGCAACGAGCTCGTCACCGCTGTGGCTGTCAAAGATGCGGATTGAGTGTCCCGCAGTAGCGATGCGCTTGCCATCTGGAGAGAATTTGATTCCCTTGACCCAGTTGTCGTGTTGGAGCGGGCCAACGAGCCGCTCCCCGCTTGTCATATTCCACACGCTCGCTGCGTTGTCATCCAGTCCAGTTCCAGTGGCAAATCTTGTCCCATCGGGGGAGACATCGACCGCACACACCTGCTTTCTGCCCTCCACGTCAATGATTTTTTCTTGCATCTCCGCATCCCACACAGTTGTGCCATCCTCAGCCCCGCATACTACCCACTTGCGGTCCTTCGACACAGAAATGGCGCACAAGTCCATGCCCATTTGCTTTCCAACCTCTTGACCGTCTGCGAGCCGCCATCGTCGAATCCCATCGGTACTCCCGCTCAAAAGGTGCTTTCCATCAGGGTGGAAAGCGACTGTCCATACCCCATGAGAGTGACCGGTGTCAAGCACTATTGTTGGGTCTTTCTGAATTATCAGCATTCAACACTATCTCTCTTCGGAGCTACTACGCACCAGTATTTGTCGACGACATCCTCATCAATGGTACACGGTCGTTGGCTTCGAAGAGTGAGACAACGAGGAGTTTCGATTTATGTACTCATGCCAGTGCCAGTACGCAAAGTTGCTTTGAACACGTTTCCTGAATCCTTATTCTCAATATGGGCCGAAGGCGCCTCGCCGCTCGCGTCTTTGGCGCTTATTCTTACTTGGATCCCAGTTAGGTGTCCTTGTTCCGACGACCTGGCAAGCAGTCTACGATTCAGCATCGGTGAAACATTTCCCCGTTGGGAAAGGGTAGTTTTACCCTAGGAGTTGTGAGTGCTCGTCATATCTTGGCTGTGGGACTCACTTCACGAGCATGCGGCCCGCATTAGACCCACTCTGGCACACAATACATGTCCATTCCAAGACGGTCTCGAACAGAGACCGATCATGCTCCAGGGGAATGTTATCTACAAGATGGGAGACGACTGTATGTCAGTTCACCACACCGTGTCACACTCCCACTTGTATGTGTTGGCGTGTCTGGAACAACTCGCGCTTGCGACTATAGATGGCGAACGGGTCCAAGTCGTCGCTTGTGTGTGTACGCGTCTCGCTGGAGCTCGGATGGCCGCACTCACACACGTCCGGTTGACGCCAGCAATGCTTTTAGACGCCCAACGACAGGTTTCTGGGTTCACCATCCGTAGAAACGCATTAACAGACGCAGAGGACAAGGCTTGCACATTCCGACTCGAATACACGCCAGGTTTCGCTTACTGGGAATGGGGATCAAGACCGCACCCACGTTGCCGAGGATCCGCCAGTATCCTCAGCATCCTAGCGGATTTCGGCTGACCGTTTGTTTTAGTTTTGTGAGCTTTCCGTGGCGCTTATACCTCGTCCCGCAGCGAAACTACCAAGGAGCATATCGAGTCGTGCCGCTCACGACCGTGTCAACGCGATAGAGGAAAACATGCTCCAAGTTCTGGGTGTTGCTAAAGAAGTCACTGCATCGTAAAGAGGATGTGACTCGTGTTCGACGGCAAACACGAGTCACAGACGTGCGCAGGATCGGCGACCGCTTGCAAGAGATGGCAAAAAAAAGACAACAAACAAGTTCGACACGACAGGTGGAACGCTTACGGGGGCTCAGACGTTCCTCATCCTGCAGCCAAATAGTTGGCGACGTTTCCAACTCGGATATGTCCTGCGCGGTGCCCCCCCGTCCTCTTCGATCACGATTAATCCGGCTGACCTCTGGAGAGGTTTGCGTAGCTCAGGTGACACGCAGCACCTGGAGTAACTGGCCAGGAGTATCCAAGGCAAGGTGAGGTGTTACTGTTTAGAACGGGCTCCTGCGATGAGGGACGGTACGTGGCGCATGTATTCCGGTCTAGCGGTAAGGAGCCTGAACTCGTAATCAAGACAGGGATTCCCGGGCTCGCACACGCAAGACTCTGAAGCTGGGAAAAGGGCTATATGTATCGACTTTGCAGGGAAAGATCATGACCCGCATTCAGACAGCATCCTTCTGTCGTAGGTATAGACTCGTATTTCTGACTCGGCACATTTCAAGGCATGCATAGCGTAAAAGAGTAATACCGTTAAGATGGTTCGTAGGCATTGTCACAAGTACTTGTTGGTTCTAATGATTTTCTCAGCATCACCCAACCTCCGTGCGCGTGTACTGTAGACTTCCTCGGTGACCGTCGAGTGGATATTCTAGTGGGTTTAATCAATCATGAGTGGGGTTATTATGTTTGTACTCAGGTAGTGCTGCGAAGCTGTACGAACTAAAGTGTGATGTCAACAGAACTACGACTCGGTATGGGATCTACGCATACTGCGTTGAGTCACCTGGATCCATGCGTCCCATCCCTGGTACCGGAGCCACAACACATCCACTCGGGAAAGGGAATCGAGAACCTGAGGAAAGCCCTGCCTGACTCTCGCTGATGTGATCCACCGTGAGTTTCACAGCATAAGCGTAAGGGGAGTACGCGCACCGTAACATAGACACCCCCCGCGGGAGGCAAAGATGCATTGTTCACTTGTCGTGCCTAAAAGGAAATGAGCTACCATGGCATGGCACATAATAATCAGGAAAAGAAAAGACTCGCTGGGTCATGGTCCTTGGGATCTACAGAGGCTTGTGCGTTACCAGAACCATTTTTATTCGGATCGCCGGGGTCAACAGGTCTGGCGCGCGATTTATTACGATGCTGTAGGGTGTGATGAGTCCCTGCATGCAAAGTCGACGAACAACGAACCTTTGGTGTTCCAGTAGAAGTTCGCTGAGATGATACGATAAGCACACGAATGATCAGCTACCAAGAAAGAGTACGCACTGAGTTGAGTTGGGCGGCAGCCATCCGTGAAGGACCCCCAGTTGTAGCGCCCACTCTCACCGGTGAGTGGGAACGTGAGCGACGAGTGGCAGATCGACGTGACTTTCTAGGGACCCGATCGAGCTCACGCGATTCCGGGTGATTGTGACTCTTCCTGATCCACGCCGGGAGTAGCCTTTTGAGCATCGAACTACCCCGAGATGAGTTGGCAGTGTCGACATTTTTTTCCGGAGGGGCATGTTGAGGGGCATCTGTCGAGCGCGGTATGGCATGTGACGCGTCAAGCGGTGGATGGGAGGAGGATACCGGAGACGGTGGCTGCAGCAGCGTAAGCATGGAAGTAAGAGGAGAGTATAATGATCGCCAACCTCGTCGTAGTCGAACTCGGCAGCAGGTGCGTTTGACGGCACCTCGACCTATGTGACTGTGAGAACTTGGTTTGAGGGGGAACAGAACGAACGGATACCTCAAGGAGGTCGCTATCGCCGTCCCCGTTGAGCGTCTCGGATTGAATTGGACCTGATGTTCTAGGTTCTGGCTGGTGTACATAGGTTATAACCTAAGCTAACTGGAAATGGAGAAATTCTTACATGGAAAGGTCCATATGAGTCCGGGAGAATATGGCCTAGGTCGCGCACAACGACCGTCCCATCATGTCGTCCAGTTGCAAGATAGCAACAATCCAGGGAGAGGGTGATTGATCCTATGGTTTCACTGTCCTCAATGACCGGCTCAATGAGAGAGAGAGTCGACGTATCCAGGAACGAGATGGAACGAGGTGTGTAGGTAGCCAAGAATTTGCCATTTGCTGCTAGAGTGATAGAGTGGACTTCATTGAGAAGCGGCGACTTAGTGAGCTGGGACCCGCTGGAGACATCGAAAGACTTGATTTTGTTGTCGCGTGATGCGACAAAGATTTGGTGACCATCGTTGGACCAAGCAAGTGGAGTTTTTCGGTAGTATACTGAGGATGCGTCAATTTCAATGGCAATGAGCTCGTCACCGCTGTGGCTGTCAAAGATGCGGATTGAGAGCCCCGCAGTAGTGATGTGCTTGCCATCTGGGGAGAATTTGATTCCACCGACTGTCCTGTTATGCGGGAGTGGGCCAACAAGTCGCTCCCCGCTTGTTATGCTCCACACACCCGCTTCATTGCCTTCTGTCCCAGTAGCAAATCTGGTCGAATCAGGGGAGACATCAATCGCCCGCACCACCTTTCCACCCTCCACCTTGATAATTTTTTCATGCAGTTCTGCATCCCACACAGTCGCGCCGTCATCAGCCCCACACACTACCCATTTGTGATCCCTCGACACTGAAATAGCACACAAGTCCATGCCCATTTGCTTTCCAACCTGTTGACCGTCCGCGAGCCGCCATCGTTGAATTCCATCGGTACTCCCGCTCAAAAGGTGCTTTCCATCAGGGTGGAAAGCGACTGTCCATACCCCATGAGAGTGACCAGTGTGAAGCACTATTATTGGGTCTTGCTGAATTGTCAGTACTCAACGCTATCACTTTTCGGAGCTGCCACGCACCAGTATTTGTCGCCGACATTCTCACCAATGGTACACAGTCGTTGGCTGAGAAGAGTGAAAGAACGAAGAGTGTCGGTTTGTGTACTCGTGCCAGTGCGCAAAGTTGCTTCAAACACGTTTCCTCATTCTCGATATGGGTCACAGTCGCCTCGCCGCTCGCCTCTTTGGCGCTTACTTTTATTCGGATCCCAGCTAGGTGCTCTCGTTCCGATGATGATCAGGCAAGCAATCAACATCGGTGAAACACTCCCCCGCTGGAAAGGATAGTCTTACCCTGGGATTTGTGAGTACTTGTCATATCTTGCCTGCAGGACTCGCTTCACGAGCACGCAGTCCGCATTTGACCCGTGTTGGAATGGGCACGTGTTTTGTGCGCGAGCGGCCTAGAACGGAGACCGATCATACTCCAGAGGAATATTCTCCACAAGGTGGGAGACGTCTGTATGTCTTTGCGGCCATGGACGTTGCACAGATCGTCGCTCACGTAGGTATGTGTCTCTCTGGAGCTCGGATGGCCCTACTCAGACACGCCTGGTTGACGCAAGGAATGCTTTCAGACGCTCAACGACAGGTTCCTGGGTTCACCACCCATAGAAACGCATTTACAGACGCAGAGAACGAGGATGGTAAAACCGGTATGTGTGCGTCTCTGTTCCACTTGCAGGTCCCGACTTGCGTGCACGCCAGGTTTCGCTTGCTGGGAATGGGGATCAGGGCTGCACTGTCGAGGAACAGATCAAGTCGCGCCGCGCATGACTGTGTCAACGCGACAGAACGAAATATGCTCCAAGTTCCGGGCGTCGTTTAAGAAGTCACTGCGTCGTAAAGAGGATGTGACTCGGGTTCGACGACCGCTGTAAGAAATGCTAATAAGAGGACAACAGACAAATTCAACACATGGAACGCTTACGGGGTCATTCCTCATCCTGTAGTTAATGGCGGCGACGTTTCCAACTCGGGTATGTCCTGCGTCGTGCTCCCTGTCCTCGATTACGAACCAATTTCAATCCAGCCGACTTCTAGAGAGGTTTACATAGCTCGGGTGACACGCAGCACCTGGGATAGGTGATGTTTTACTGTTTAGAACAGGCCCCCGCGACGAGGGCCGTAACGTAGCGCATATATTCCGGGCTGGCGGTTGTACGGAGCAACGTATCTCGTCTTGGCCTGCCTACATCCTCGTAGACCTCGAACTCGTCGTAATCGAGGTAGGACATACCCGAGTTCGCACACCCCAGACTCTGAAGACAGGACCAGGGCCATGTGCCGACGTGGCAGGGACGGATCATTCCCCGCGTTCAGACGACATCCTTGTGTCGTATGTACAGAAAATTATTTCCGACTATGCGGCATAGCACGCCATCAAGATGGGCTCGTAGGCGTATCGCTCTCCCCACCATTCCCTCAACATCATCGATCAAACTCTCATTGCTGCGACCAAACGAGCATCCACGTACAGAGGGGGCATGAAGTGATCATTCGTCGGTGGTATATAAAAGCTGCACTGGAACGAGATGAGCAAGATACACAAACAGGCTCATAACGATAAGGCTACAACTGGGGGGTGGGGTGGTGTATGAAACAGTTAGATGACAGAATAATCCAGGGCGGGGGATAAACAGGAAATACAAGCGTTATGCACACACACGCGAGGACAGAGGGGGGGGGGATTAAACAAGAACGAACGGGGTTAATGATACAGCAATAGGAAAAATATGGCAGCGCATCTGCTTCATCCGCGGTAGATTGGTATGGCAATGGGGTTATCAGCGTGTCGTATGCCGGCCAGTCGATGATCGTTTTGAGGAGTGGGTCCAACTTATGGTAGATGGCTCACATGTAAGGGAGAAAGTAAGGGTTGTATTTGCGTGTCGGCCAGGTCGCCTTGATTCAAACCGCATCGTCGTTGACTTCTTAGTAGCTTGTTAGGTGCGATCCGTGACTCCGTGTGCAGCTCTTCATGGTATAAACGTTTACAGAAGATGACTGTAGTGGTAACGGTCATATGCTCCCGTAAAATTCGTATTCTATCATTAGTGCGGCGAGGTTACACAAAATCAGAACAACGCAAGGTCGATGAGTCCACGATGCAGCAGGGTATCCATACGTCTTGCGTCGAATCACCTGGATCCATGCGTCCCATCTCCAGTACTTGAGCCACAACACATCCACTCGGGAAATGCAATCGACAGCCTGAGGATAGCCTTGCCCGATTCGCGCTGAAGTGGCCCACTGTGAGTCTCACAACATAAGCGTAGGGGGAGCACACGCACCGTTACATGGACACCCCCGGCGGAGGGTAGAGGTGGATCGTTCACTTGTTGCGCCTAATAGAAATGAGCCGTCACGACATCGTACATAATAATCAGGAAAAGAAGACTCACTGGGTCAGAGTCCTTGGGATCTACAGAGGCTTGTGCGTTACCAGAACCATTTTTATTCGGATCGCCGGAGTCAACAGGTCTGGCGCGGGATTTATTACGATGCTGTAAGTCTGATGAGTCTCTTGGATACAAAGTCGACGAACAACGAACCCTCGGTGTTCCGGTAGACGTTCGCTGAGATCATACGATAAGTACACCACGAACGATCAGCTACCAAGAAAGAGCACGCACTGAGTTAAGTTGGGCGGCGGCCATCCGTGAAAAACCCCCAGTTGTAGCGCCCACTCTCACCGGTGAGTGGGAACGTGAACGACGATTGGCAGACCGACGTGAGTTTCTAGGAACCTGATCGAGCTGATGTGATTCCGGGTGCTTGTGACTCTTCCTGGTCCACGTCGGGAAAAGCCTTTTAAGCATCGAACTACCCCGGTCGCCATTTTTTTCTGGAGGGGCATGTTGAGGGGCATCTGCCGACTGTGGCACGGCATGTGACGCGCCAAGTGGTGGATGGGAGGAGGAGACCGGAGACGGTGGCTGCAGCAGCGTAAGCATGGAAGTAAGAGGAGAATATAATGATCACTAACCTCGTCGTAGTCAAACTCGGGAGCAGGTGCGCTCGACGGCACCTCGACCTATGTGACTGTGAGAACTTGATTTGAGGGGGAACAGAACGGACGGGTACCTCAAGGAGATCACTATCGCCGTCACTGTTGCGCGTCTCGGATTCGATTGGACTTGGTTTTCCAGGTTCTTTCTGGTGTACGCACACAATAAACGGATCAGTGCATTTCGTTTTGGTAGTGGGACGACAAAATCATACCGGGGTGGAGTGGGGTCGGCTGTTGTCATGGCCATCCTCGGTGGAACGCTCCCTATCAGGTGGCCCATCCTCACAAGTTAATGTCTAATAGAGTGTGTCAACATAGGAGATGGAATGTGATGTATCCAGCATGGCAGCGCTGCAAATGGACAGAAGGCTTACATGGAACGGGCCATATGAGTCTGGGAGAATATGGCTGAGGTTGCGCACAGCGATTTTCCCGTCTACTCGTCCGGTTGCAAGATAGCAACAATCCACAGAGATGGCAATTGACTTTATGTCTTCACTGTCCTCAATGACTGGCTCAATGAGAGAGAGAGTCGTTGTGTCCAGGAATGAGATGGAACGAGATGTGTATGTAGCCAGGAATTTGCCATTAGCTGCTAACGCGATAGATTTGACATCGCCGCCACTGAGACTTTGCGACTCAGCAATTCGGGACCCCATTGACACATCAAAAGACTCGATCGTCCTGCCGTTTGATGCCACATAAATTTGCTGACCATCGTTGGACCACGAAAGCGGAGTGGTTGGGTGTTTTTGGGATGTATTAGTTTTGATGGCGACGAGCGCATCACCATTGTGGCTGTCAAAGACGCGGATTGAACCTGTAGCGGTAGCGATGCGCTTGCCATCTGGGGAGAATTTGATTCCATTGACCCAGCTGTCGTGTTGGAGGGGACCAACAAGCTTCTCCCCGCTTGTCATGCTCCACACACTCACTTCATCGCCTCCAGTTCCAGTGGCAAATCTGGTCGAATCGGGGGAGACATCGACCGCATACACCTCCTCTTTGCCCTCCACATCAATGATTTTTTCATGCATCTCCGCATCCCACACACTTGCGCCATCTGTAGCTCCACATACTACCCACTTGCGATCCCTCGACACAGAAATGGCACACAAGTCCATGCCCATTTGTTTTCCGACCTCTTGACCGTCCGCGAGCCGCCATCGTCGAACTCCATCGGTACTCCCGCTCAAAAGGTGCTTTCCATCAGGGTGAAAAGCGACTGCATATACCCTACCAGAGTGACCGGTATCAAGCACTATTATTGGGTCTTTCCGAATTGTCAGCATTCAACACTATCACTTTTCGGAGCTGCTACGTACCAGTATTTGTCGACGACATCCTCACCAATTATACGTAGTTGTTGGCTTCGAACAGTAAAAGAACGAGGAGTTTCGGTCTGTGTACTCGTGCCGGTGCGCAAAGTTGCTTCAAACACCTTTCTTTATTCTCAAAATGGGCTGCAGTCGGCGGCCGCTCGCGTCTTTGCCGTTCATGCTTACTCGGATCTCAACTAGGTGCCCTCGTTCCTATGATCAGGCAAGCAATCAACGTCCGTGAAATCTTTCCCGTCGGGAAAGGGTAGCCTTACCCTAGGAGTTGTGAGTGCTCGTCATATCTTGCCTGCAGGACCCGCTTCACGAGCACGCAGTCCGCATTAGACCCACTCGCGCACAAAACACGTACCCGTTCCAAGACGATCTCGAACAGAGACCGACCATACGCCAGGGGAATGTTCTCCACAAGATGGGAGCCGTCTGTATGTCTTTGTGGCCATAGACGTTGCACAGATCGTCGCTCGCGTAGGTACGTGTCTTTGGAGCTCGGATGGCCACACTCACACACGTCTAGTTGACGCCAGCAACGCTTTCAGACACCCAACGACAGGTTCCCGGGTTCACCACCTACAGAAACACGTTGACAGACGTAGAGGACGAGGCTGGTAAATCGGTATGTATGCGTCCCCGTTCCACCAGCACGTTCCGACTCGCGTGCACGCGAGGTTTCACTCGATGGCAATGGCGATGCATGAGGCAACCATACCAAGACTTTATAGGTTTTCCGTGGTGCTCATCCCTCCTTCTGTAGCGAAACTACCAAGGAACAGATCGAGTCGTGCCGCCTCCTCGATCACGATCACATTTCAACCTGGCTGCCCTCTGGAGAGGTTTACGCAGCACCTGGGATAGGTGACGTTTTGGAGTTTAGAACAGGCCCCCGCGACGAGGGACGGTAACGTGGCGCATATATTCCGAAGGCTCGCGGTACGGAGCAACGTATCTCGTCTTGGCCTGCCAATGTCCTCGTAGACCTTGAAGTCGCAATCGGATCGGGATGCCCAGACTCGAAGACGGGACCAGGGCCATGTGTCGACGTGGCAGGGACAGATCATTAACATTCCCCGCGTTCAGACGACACTCTTCTGTTGGTGTCGTATGTACGGCCTCCTATTTCTGACAAGCACGCCGCCAAGATGGGCTCGTAGGCATTATCAGTCCCACCCTACCAACATCATCGATCGAACTCATTACTGTGACCCAACGCGCGTCCGCGTACATAGGAGGCATGAAGTGATCATTCGTCGGTGGTATATTATAAAGGCTACACTGGAACGAGACGCGCAGCCATACACAAACAGGCTCATAACGATAAGGCTACAACTGGGGGGTGGGGTGGTGTATGAAACAGTTAGATGACAGAATAATCCAGGGCGGGGGATAAACACGGGAAATACAAGCGTTATGCACACACACGCGAGGACAGAGGGGGGGGGATTAAACAAGAACGTAAGGGGTCTAATGATACAGCAATAGAGAGAATATGGCAGCGCATCTGCTTCGTCCGCGGTGGGTTGGTATGGCAATGAGGGTATCTGCGTGTCATATGCCAGCCAGCCGATGCTCGTTTTGAGGAATGGAGGGAGGCATCAAAAGTCGTCCATGCCGGCAAAGGTACCATCGAACAACATCTCGAAACCCGAGATGTGCATCTGCTGATCAGCACCGACGTCCACACCCGCGACTGCGACAGCAGGACCACCAAGGGACGGCGTTACCAGGGTGACTGGCAGTCCGCGGACCTGGCCGGGCATGGCCTTGGTCTCGGGCACTTGACAAGAGGACACGACGTCCTGCCACATGTCAAAGGCCAACCCGTCAGGGACGTGCTGCGGCTTCGGTGCGATGAGAGGGAGACTGAGATCCGATCGCGCGGGAGATCCGCTGTAGGTCGATGAAGGCGCGGAGTTGGGGAACCCAAATGGCGTTTGGGTCCATGATGCGGTGTGACCCATGAGCGCGTTTGCGTGGAGGTCTAAATGAGAGGTCGTCGCACAGTGTAACGAAAGCGAGAGGTCCTGGGATGACATGGGGTCCATTGGTGCGAGAGTGTACGAGGGTGGCGACCCAGCAGAGGCAGCGTGTGGGGCGAGGTTGGAGAAGATATCGATATCGTTGAAGGTCTGTGGACAGGGATAAGTCTCACGCACGACGAACGCGAACGAGGAACGAACCGTGGCAGGAGACTCCCCAGATCCAGCTGGGAATCCAAAGTTGAACGTTTCTTCGAACAGGCTTGTAACCACCTCCGGAAGCGGTGATTCATCGCGCTGGAGTGAAGACTGGTAGAAGCCTGGTACAGGAACAGAGGGGAACATCGGGATATCGTCCACTCCCCAAGAAGTCCTTCCGAAATGAGGCAACGCACTCGAAGGACGGCGTTGACCGATGATCATACGGGCGTTTCGCGAGATATTGTTTACGGGCGAAATTGGGCGTGAAATCGGCGCAAAGAACGATACAGATGGGAGTGCAATTGGATGGAAGCGGGAGTCGGGGAGAGGGACAGAAGAAGGCCGACGAGGAGGGTAAAAGGACTGATGATGCGCCTGGGGTGCAGGCGCAACCACCTTGTTCTCATCCAGCTTGCGAATAGCAGCGGCGAGCTGGTCACCCTTCATTCCCTCGAGCAACAGTTGTGCGACTTCCTCGCAGCGTCTTTCGGCATCGGGGGTCGCGCCCGTCTTTTCCTTCTTCTTATTCTTGTTCTTGTTGTGCACAGGTCTGAAGCGGTAACCCGGGTATCGCTTGGAGTGGGCTTCCTTCTCCTGCTTAGCCTTGATCTCCCAGGTGCGCTTTTCCTCGAGAGGAAGCGCGCGCCAGCAGTTGCCGATGATCTTTGAGAGTGAGCCGTGATTGGTCTCGATCGATCCAGGAACATGCTTCTGCCTAACGAAATCGGCACGGAAGAGCATGAACGCATTCGGTGGGCGGGGGATATAACCAAGCGACCTGCGCTTGCCGGGGGGAGCACGTCTCTTCGAGCTAGGGTTCGGGGGTTGCTCGGAGGGCGGGAAAAGCTGTGCGTCGGGAGAGAGCGAGACGTCGTCGGTGGTGTCGAAGGCTGCTGGATCATCGGATTCCTTGTAGGTGCCCGGTGTGATGTTGGGGGCGAACGTGACAGAACGTGGCGATGGCGATGCGCCATAGATACCTGGTTTGATGAGGTCGGCTGTAGGGGACGGGGAAGAGATTGAATAGGGAGCGGGAGCGCAGATGAGATGGTCAAACACTCACAGGTTGGACTTGCGAAAGCGGATGGACGACGTCCAATGGAATAACGGCCATGAATTCGGGACGGTGGCATGACAAGATCTATGCAAGGAATCTACAGGTAGGCACGGGATGTGTCGGAAAGGACGACCGAAAGAGCGAGACAAAAGAGAACAGACAGAAGAAGCTGCGCTGGTGGGGTACAGAACAAAAAGGCGCTATTGTTCTCTTACCTTATATCATCCACCAGATGGGCACCGAGAACGCGAGAAAACTCCCACCTCGAAATTTTCTGGCGCGCGTTAGATCAGGACCCAGGAAACCGCACTTGCCACGCTGTTGGGTATTCACCGCCTGGCGTGCGGCGATGCACAATTTCCGAGTGGTAGCGCTCACTTTTTTGATGTGGTGAGTGCACGAAGTCCTGCTGTGCTGATTTTGGTCGTTTGCTTGTACCGCAAACGGACGGTCGTTTATGACTTGCCATTTATGGTAATCCTTGTTTCCTATCAACGTACGTAATGCGATGGGGACGAACTTCCAACCCGCTTTGTGGTCTCGATTCTAATTGCTATCTGTTGCGCAAGTTTTCGAGCGTGCAGGGCTCCAACCACCTTTTCGTCCAAGGTATCCACTCCCGGGGTCAACGCCCAGCCCCATCATATCGGCTTTTGGGCGGATCAATACGAAGCATGTGAACGATGCTAATACTTAACCGGCACGAGGTCCGTATGGAGCATGCGGTCTCACGACGCTCACCTCACTCCGTTTCGAACGCATTACGAAACCCCACAGCGAATGCCGCGCAATCGAACGATAGCTTGGAACGTTCAGAGAACAGTCAGCGGAATCGTGAGTGACCTTCCGAGTGTTACCGAGGGGTCCGCGCTCCAGATCGCATACCGATTCACCACGTCCTCGCTTGCTCGGTCAGTGTTCGACGTCTGGAACGACACAGGACGCTATCAGGATGATGCTGCGCGCAAAGCACGACCGTGGGTAGTACCTTGAGTCACACTGCAAGGGACGATCGGTTTTGATAACCCCCATATTTCCAGCAAGCGAAAGAAGGTTTAGATCCGTGGTAGCGAATACGCCACGGATTGATTGCGCTCGAGA
This sequence comes from Boletus vinaceobasis, assembly GCA_038092335.1. Classification (NCBI taxonomy): domain Eukaryota; kingdom Fungi; phylum Basidiomycota; class Agaricomycetes; order Boletales; family Boletaceae; genus Boletus; species Boletus vinaceobasis. The sequence goes on along the minus strand of JBBPQE010000310.1, from coordinate 1,714 downwards.
GTCGCGATTCTTATTCGCCTCCACATTTCCTTCAGTTTCTCGTCGTCACTCGCAACCACATTATTTCCTCTTGACAATCAGAATACTTGCTGTTGACCACATTCTGGCGAGCATCGAGCACAGATACCTTGATCCATTCGGTTGCAGCAAGCCTCACCCGCACCCTGAGCAGGGAACGCCTCACGTTCGCTCTCATCGCACCCAACGTCGATCACGGAAGCTTTAAAAAATGGGCATGATGAGACCTGTATGTGCCTCTCTGACACACCCGATCGCGCGCTTCAAACAAGCGATTGGTTAACACGACGCATTTTCATGCTCTATCACGAAATGACGATCTATCCTCTGATGCCCCTCCTCTCCTTGGATGTCGCGTGCCACCACCCACGTCCGACCTCTCGGGCCCTGGCCCTCCATCGATCCCAGGGACCCAAGATCTTGGAAAGAGGACACGCCCACGATCCAAGTCATTCGCTGTACACGCCCTTGGCCTCCCTAGCATGAAATGAGAAACACGACGCGCCCGGTCGTCCAGCATCGCCTTTTTTTTTTTTTTTTGCAAATGGAAACATATCCCCCGTCGAATCCTCTATCACAAGATGAGGATACCACTGCCCTCAGGGGCTTTGAATGAACGCGTGTCACCACCCCACCGCCGACCTCTCGGACGCCATCCCAATCCCATCTCATCTCAGATCTTGATGCTTGAACGGGACACATCGTGTACAGACCCTTTTTCTTTTTTTTCTCTTTCTCCTTGGTAGGACATGAGAAACACGACGGGCCAGGTCGTCCAGACACAGGTTTTTTGACCCAACCCCTCACCCCCTCACGGACACGCGACGCGTTGGCAGATCAGATAAACGACGTTGGAGACGCGTTCCTGTCCCCGTCTTTCATGACACGCTCAGGGTTTCCGTACGAGGCGATGTGACACATGTGCACACGCAAGCCACGCCCGGCGTTGGTGAACGCGCATATACACATGTCGTGCGTGACAAGGCAGGGCGCCTGCTTCGAGCGTGAGGGCGAGGTGCTGTACGTAGATGCAATTCGTTCGAGTACCACACTCTCAACGACGCTGTCCATCCACCGTGCGCGTGCTGTCCGAACCGAGCAAACTTGTGTGACCCCCTCAAGTGAAACGTGCGTTGGACGCATCATCATCTCCGAGGTCACACCGTCTCGGCGTTGGTACACGTCCGGTAGAGGTGGCACACGCATCCCAGTATCGAACCATTCGATCGCACCGGGACGTCATGAAACCCGGGACCGGCTCCCCAAGGTGATACAGCGTCGTTCGCGCAGTACGAGTTATGACCCTTGGCCCCACTAAGTATGGGGGGGGGGCTCACCACCGTGACGACCACCGCGGGTCCCTCAAGCGAACCCTTGAGGAAAGGAACAGAATTCTCGAATCGTGATGTGATACAACACATCGACATGCAGAAAGAAGTTCGGGGCCCCTTCTCAAGATACACCCCCCCCCTCTTTTTCGACATGCAACGGTCCATCTCAACTAGCCTGCCTCGGCTGTCGTGGCAAAAGCACATCCGTGAGTCACCGACGAACCAAGCAAAGCAAACCACCCGCACTCACCCTCACCTCCTCCCCCGTCTTCCTAATCCAAACCGCCGGCCTCTCCCCCGTCTTCGCCCCCTCCTCCCCCGCCACCCCCCGCACACACACGCCCCCCGCCCACCGCCGCCCCGCG